>CM056565.1:20816741-20929241 GCA_029721515.1 Synanceia verrucosa | reverse complement strand
GGGTTAAACTTGCCTCAAAAAAATAACAAGTCTATTAACATTAGCTTAGTTAGTGGTCATCCTCCGTTGCACTCAAGTGGAAGAAAAGAGAAAGAAATAACAGTGATAGATGTCTCAAAACCTGAGCAGATAAAACCAATGTAAGTAATTTAAGTAAAAGTAACTGTTAGTAATATCACATCAAAGAGTAAAATGTTTGTGCTGGTGAGTCCAAGGTGAGGTCCCCTTTACTACAGTTCAAATCTTGCAGTCTAGTTGTTGTGGTTGTGTTTTGTCTCATTACGACCATGGCCTCTGACATGGCTGTGAGTCATGTCACACCATAACATCAGCATCTCCAAGCAAGTCAAAAAATTACATCCACAGGTTTATCTACCCTTCAACCGTGTGTGTGCGTGAGTATGGTAGAGAGAGGTCAAGGTACAAAGACAGGATGTGTTTTTGTGTCCATCCAGACTCTTATTTTTCTCACAAAATGCCTGACGACCACCCACACAATGACCCTTCATCCCGACATTGAACACACACATCCAAAATTGCACACTACTGCATGTAGACACTACTGTGCAAACAGTGCACATGCAGGATTCTCCCATTCTTGCTGAAAACAATGTGTCTGTCTCTGTGCAGACACATCACATAAAACCATTTCACTTTATTCCATCACTTTATTGGCTTTAACTCAGTACTATGTTACTTATGCATTCAGTTAGAACAGAATAGTTTTTTTATTTCAGTTCACCATTTACTCAACTTTAAGGACCATGTAGCTGTTTTTTTTGTAAGTTTGTACATGTCAGTTGCCACAAACCATATGCAGATATGATTTTTATATGCCATGGTGGATTTGTCTCATACTCGCAGGGCGCAATATGCAATTACATTTGCAAGGAAATTAATAAATTTAATTTTGTCTTTATTTTCAGGTAACACTTAAATAAGTTGTATAGTTCCTTTATTTTTTTTTGTAAAAACCCACTACTGTTGAGTCCTGAGTTAATTCCCTTCCAAAGCTTTGAGTACCACCACGAGCAAAAAAAGAGTTTGATAATAATAATAACAACAATCATAGTTTGTGATTTAGTCAAACTACGGATCACAGATGTTACTTCAATGATTATAAAGCACGATATTAATATCGAATTAACAATAAAAAAGTAATTTTGCAAATTAATGATCACACTTATTTTATTTTTTGCACAAGGCAAAACAAATAATATTAAACTAATAATATTAATAGATACTTAAATGGGAGATAAGGATAATTAAAATACAAATATATACAAATATTTCATTGATCCATAATTTTGATTTGTTCAGTGCAATATTTCAGACATGTTTGACTTCACACATATTTAGTGCACTTCAGCCTCCTGCCAAAAACAAGCAGTTAAGTCAATAGTTACGCAAGCTGTGATGAGACACACGAAAACACTCAAAACTGACCAACATGTTTTACTCTAAAAGGCTTCATAAATCCAGAAGTCCATGACTTTTGTTTGGGAGATAAATACACCGTCATGCATGCCTCTGCTGATTGTGGGCTCTGGTATCAGTTTCCATCGCAGGGAACACAAAGGTTTTGTCATCACAGGAAAGAACTGACAATGTGTCTCTACTAATAAATGCACAGGAGACAGAAGGGAGCATTATGTCAGCTGTGTTTAATAAAGCACATAGGTTGCACATTAAGTGCTACACACTAAAGACATGCACCAAAAGAAAACCTGACATGGTGTTATAAAAATCAGACGCCCCCTAGATACTAATTAGAATATACTTACATGAATGTCTTTCAAGAATTCAATTAGAGGTAGAAGGAAAATGCAGGATCATCATTCACTAAATCCTCCAAACTGGAACCAGCCCATTGACTTCACCCATCAATCTGAATTACACAGTTCAACATGACCAAGTTTAACATCCTGACTAAGTAGTGTTAAAGCAATTATCTGTGGAAAATGTCTAGGTTGAATGCAAAAAAAAAAAATCACACAATTTTTAACTTTGCAAAGTAAAAATCTGCCTGATCTCACAAGTTAAAAAAAGGAAAAACAGAAAAACACATTTGCATCATCTTCTTTTTATAAAAAAAAAAAAAAAAAGGCAGAGTTGTGAAAGAGCCCTGCTCCAAACTGTCCAACTTCCCCTGCAGTAGTCTTGTGCAGCCCCAACAGAGAAATGAATCAACATCTCATGCTGAACATTTTGCAGAAACACACCTGACTTGATGTAGCAGGAAACAACCTACTGCTCCTCCTCGCCCTCCTCTCATCTTATGCTGCACCTCACAAAAGGCTAACACAGCCCAGTAACATTATGTGTAGACAAGCATGTGTCCCTGCAGCAAGTAAGAAAATATAGGTTTCTCAGCTGTATTTCCAAACTGTTCTTTTCCTCAAGATGTACCTGAGTTTTCACACAAACCTCAGGGGGTTTTGGGCCCAGAAGCAGACGGGGTCTCCAGTGGTTCAGTCTGTTCAGGCGGTGCAGAGGTAGAACTTGACGCATTCTCCTCCTTCCTGTCTCCTGATAGGAAATCATGAATGGCAGTTTCAATGTGCGGCCGGAAAGTGTGGTTCATCTTGGGGTCCACGACCTGAGTGATGATCCTGTCCACACCGGACTCCAGCATACCCGATCTGATGACGAAATTACTCAGCACTGTTATTTGATTACTAATGTAGCACTATTCTTTTTACGGTTATTTTTAAACTGACCATGAAAAATTGGAATCTAAATCAACAGTTGGTTAAATATGCTCATGGTTGAGTTTACAGTTGAGAGAGACAGACAATGGGGGGAGAGAGGAGATTGACAGCAGCAGCAGATGATGATGATGGAGAGTCAGGCCTAAAGAGTGCATGCACTACTAGGCTGCATCAACTGTATAGTGTGAGTGAAAGGAAACCCTTTTAATATTACACTAAATCAACGTAAGTGCCCCGCTTCTCAAAACTGGGGGGATGCCGACAAACACTCTTCAAAAAACCTGAACCATCCCTCTAAACCCTGAGTATGGTCACCATTAAAAAGGAACTCAACTAACTGTACACACTTTAATCATATAAGATCATCAGTTTAATCGCTATGGAGTGAAAACAGTTATACCGATGACTTATGTGGTTCTGAAGGAGCTTTCAGAAATCGGACAAAATAACCCTGTCCCTTTCTGGGACACATTCCCATGTGTACACGACATGTGTGAGTGGGTGTTAATCACTATCAGTAACTGTACTGACTACTCTATAATAACATAGTCCTGTAAAATTAATTATCAAGAGGAAATAAATACAATTCTTCATAAAAGAAATAGTCCACACTTATGGAAATGAACATTTAAAATGTTCCACTCACTGAACAACACTTTGTCTCAGTCCGTTCCTCATCTGGTTCTTGTTAATAGATGGGTTCCAGTCCTGTGTGCTCAGGTGAGACGTGACATAGTTGTCGACTTTCTGTCGCAGGTTCTGATATGCAGGCTGGCAGAGAGAGAGACCCAGTCACTCCACAGCACACTGTGGCAACAACAATGACACGAACACACTTCTATGCTCTCCCAAGAAAATTAACAAGTCCGTAATTACATAAATACTAACATATAAGTAACTATTAGCTCGAGCAACAATCGCTAACATTAGCTTTCATGCTAACTTGCTAAAGTTACTCTGTAGAAGCATGTTAGCCTAGCTAGCATTAGCTGACAGATTACCTTCGTATCAACGTCGGCCAGACAGTCCCGACGAAACTCGTCAAAAAGCCCCCGATTCTTCAGATGTTCCACAATCATACCGATCAGTTGCGGGTCTCCCGGAGGAAGATTAGCTGGACCGACGTTAACGTTGCCGCTACTCTCCGCCATGCCAAACCAAAAACACGGCTTTGCAACTTACCTGCTAGCTACATTGAAAGCTAGCTAGCTAGCTAGCTGAGCCATCGGTGACGCTTGTTTTCCAACACGGTCTGTCTGTCATTAAACTGTGGCGGAGTGATCATTCGTTTGGCTATACGGATCTGTGTGAACCGTGGCGGTAGCATAGACTGTATGACCAGTAGCACAAATCGAGCGCTTCGCTCCCTGTTCTCACACATGCGCACTCGACACATGACGTCGGAAGTACTTTATTGAAGTGGCGGATGTAGGGCTAAACGTTAGCGCGCAGTGATCAACGCTAATATTAAAGATCAGTTAATTTACGGCAGTAGCTGGATTCTCAGACAATAGAAGCTGTGGTTGGGTCTTTAGGCGGAGCTGATCCGTTTCCTCAACCTTCACATCTACCATATTTTAAATCGCCTGGACTACTGTTAAAGGTAATAACACTAACATAGCTAACACACGTTAGCTATGTTGGCTAACATCAACTAACTTGTAACATTACCTGCAGTTCTGTCTTAATAATCACAAGCTCAGACCTTCACGTGTTACCAAACGTGCACCAGTAAAGTATCGTGATGTAAACTGAACCTCAACAACCGTGTAAACACCGATGGGCGGTGACAGTAGCCAGCCAACAGGTGATTGGCTTATTTACTGTTTTGGAGAGACGGTCATTGTGTTTTAACAGCACTGCCTTGACAAGGACAAGTCAGCCGTTATTGGTTACCCACATTTATTTTGGCAGGTGTTTACTGAATCTATGAATACAGAAAACAGCGTCTTTGCTTTCTTTTCAGTGATGGATAGTAACCAAATCCTTCTAAACCTTTGCAACATCTTCAGAAATTATAATTAGGAAGTGGAAAAGCAGGATATTACATCAACATTACTGCAGTGCTGCCACACTGGGGCATACTGCTCTGTACATGCTGACATTTATGATAATGATACGCTTACATTCTTGTTGCAGATGAGTGATCAATCAAATGCTAACAAAGAGTTTATGGAGCAGCTGCAGATGCAGGAACTGTATGGACGGAGAAATGAGGATGGCTCTGACCCCAACACCTACACTGACCCAGAGGATGGGACTGTGTATGACTGGGACCATGAAAAGAAGGCCTGGTTCCCTAAAGTATGGACTTTTCTTTCACTGCATGTGACCTTATTTCGTCACCATTGGTTATTAGATTGTATCTGTAGTGTTTAGCCCTGCTGTTTGCAGATTTGTGGATCACAGTATGCTCTGTTATCTAGACAGGCACATTTTACTTTAAGATTAAAGGTCGCTCTTATATCAACTTGTACTCACCAGTGCCAGTCATTTGGGAATACAATGCATCATTGGTGACCCAAACTCAAGTGGAACCCCCAAATACAGATGTCACTGCACTCCAAACCTTTTTGGTATGTAGTATTAACACTTTCTGTGTTAATGTTAAGTAGCTTTGCTTTGTGTCTCTAGATAACTGAAGACTTCATTGCTGCCTACCAGGCCAACTATGGCTTCACTCAGGAGGGAGATCCAGATGTTAACCAAGCAGCTGTGAGCAGCTCCGTTGCAGCAGCTCCAGATCCAGACAGTAAGCCCTCAGCAGAGGAGAAGCCAGGACAAGCCACAAAGAACCCGGACACAGACCAGCATGAGGCAGCTAAAGAAACCAAACAGAAAGGAGAGAAGAGGAAAGCAGATCCAGGTAAAACGACCCCCAAACAGTGAAGAGGGAAAACCACTGCAGCTACTAACAAACAAATGAGAATCAACAAATCCTGATATAATTATGAATGGTGTTTTTTTGAGTTTAATTTGTACAAACACATCTTGTGATACATGTCCTGTTTTTGTTTGTAGGATGGTTTGATATCGATGACAATAAAAACACTAACGTCTATGTATCAGGTTGGTATCGCTAACATTTCTTTTTTTCATTGTCAACTGTCCAGTAGGTATCTCACTCTTTCTGTGCTGTTTGACTTTTTCTTACTTATTTTTCTCTCCTGGTCTCTTCCCTCCTTAGGCCTGCCTCCTGACATCAGCACTGAGGAGTTTGTTGAGTTAATGTCCAAGTGCGGCATTGTGATGCGGGATCCCATCACCGAACAGTACAAAGTCAAACTGTACAAGGACACAGAAGGAAATCTGAAAGGAGATGGCCTCTGCTGCTATCTCAAGGTTTGTCTGTCCTTCTGTTCGACTAAAGCTAAATTTGCAGTTTCCACGTGTCCTCGAGGGTCCACATGCGTTTTGGCTGTGAATGATATAGTGCAGAACAGAAGTATTACACTGTAGTGAAGTGGCCATGTGTGTTTTTTTGTGATCCTCTGCAGAGGGAGTCAGTGGCATTGGCTCTGCGTCTGATTGACGAGTCAGAGGTCCGAGGTTACAAACTCCACGTGGAAGCAGCACGGTTTGAGTTAAAGGGTCAGTATGACGCCAGCAAGAAGAGGAAGAAGAACAAGGATTACAGGAAGAAGATGCTGCAGCAACAGAAGTAAACACTTCCTTCTTTATTATTTCAAGTCCCACTCATCGTGTAGAGATCAAGAATATGCTGAGGTGGATTAAGAGTGTTTCTTTTGTCCCTGTAGACAGTTGGACTGGAGACCAGAGAAGCAAGGACAAGTGAGGAAGAGGCATGAAAAAGTTGTCATCATAAGGAACATGTTCCACCCCAGTGACTTTGAGGTGAAAACACAAACTCTCACACACACACACACACACACACACACACTCCAAGTGTTAATCTCTGGTGATCTCTATCATAGGAAGACCCACTGGAGTTGAATGAGTATCGTGAGGATCTGCGGACAGAGTGTGAGAAGTTCGGGGAGGTCAAGAAGGTCATCCTCTTTGACGTGAGTTTAATGTCATTCATGTTGTCTCATAGTCATTGTGGGATGGTCAGTTTTTGTGGTATCAGTAAAGAGCTGGTCTGTGGTTGTGTTGGTGCTGCAGAGACACCCAGATGGTGTGGCATCAGTTGCATTCAAGGAGGCTGAAGAAGCCGATGCATGCATCCAGTCGTTCAATGGTCGTTGGTTTGGAGGAAGGCAGTTGATTGCAATGCTTTGGGATGGAACGACAGACTATCAGGTAAGTCAAATGCAAAATACAGATACAAATGGGCATTTAGCAAGCAAGAAAGATGAAAATTATACAGATGTAGCATGTGAGATACCAACCTGTCATCTCGCTTGCAAACGCGTCACGCCACACTGGAGTCATTGTGATGTCTGATTCTGAAGGTGGAAGAGACGACACGTGAGCGGGAGGAGCGTCTGAAGGGATGGGCCTCTTTCCTGGAGGGTGCCCCACAGAACAGCAACACGAAGCCTGCAGAGAGTGGCACCACAACAACAGAACCCACAGAACCCTCCAGCACCACAGAACCTGAACAGCACCCACGAGCAGAACCACAGCAACAGGAAGAGGAGGCAGACTCTACAGACAGCAGCCTGGCAGGGAGTGACGACGAGAAAGCCTAGGTTCTTACATACATTGGTCCCCATGGCAACCAAGTAGGACAGTCCAGCTAGAACGTGAACTGTGACAAACGTTTGTGTTGAGCAGCCGAGGAGGAGAAGGAAGTCTGCGTGAGGCTGTTTTGTTATGTAGAAAAATAAAAATATGATTTTGTCTACCCTATTTTCATCATTTTGGTTTGCACTGTAATTAGACCTGCACTCGACCAGCACAGCAGTTTTCAGTGTACCAGTTTGTTCACAGTTTTGTGCCGATAACCCTAAAATATTAATGAATTACAAAAGATAATGGGGCACTGCGTTGGAATAGAGTTGTAGAAAATTCTCTCATCACACTTTATTTTAAACATGAACTTTTTGTTCTGATTTGTTGTATGTTGTAACAGTACGTTGCTGTTGCCTATTTGCTTTTATCAGAGCTTTGGGGTATTTCAATTTTCCTCCTCGAACATATGAACACAGAATATTTTTGTGAGAAGATCATCAAGAAAAATTCTAAAAACTGAAAGGTGTCAAAAAACACTGTGCAGCTATGCCCACACGTTATGGTGGCAGTCCTGGTTGATTTAGAATTTGTTTTTGAGTGAGAGCAAAGAAATTTTGAGTTAAGAAATCTGGACGAGCTTAGAAATAAATTAGAAAAAAAACAGTGTTTCTATGTTTATGAGCTTCAGGTTTTCAGAAGTGTGTTTTTGTGTGTAGAAGTGTTTCTTTCTGGTGATGTCACCACAGAAACCCAGTTTATGATACTGCAAATATATAAATGCTGCAATACTTTCATCAATGGGCTAAAGGCTCAATCACCACTGCGTTACCTCTTTTGGCTCAATATAGTGAGCGAACAGACATTTATTAACATGAAACTTTTGATTTGCCACTTTAATTTACAGTACACTAGCTAGTACATCCACTGATAATAAATAAGATAATAAATAAGAGCATTTATGTGTTCAATAAAATTCTTTGGATTTGTAACATTTTGAAGTTTCATGACACAAAATACAGCTTGTTAAGAAAACACATTGTGTTAAAGCCTGATAATGTCAAACCACCCTGCCTCACCACTAGAGGGCACTATGATCCTGCTGTTTCCTCTGTTAGTGAACTTATTTCTCATTTACAGTAGATAATACTAGAGTTCTGTCACATTAGCACCATAACATGACTGTCTTTTTAAAATGTTAGTTTTGAAGCCTTGAAAATATTACCAAAGTTTCATAGCAAACTGAATATTGCTCGCAGAACATGGTGATCTTTTTACTTCAGTTACTTTGGAGATTCAAATTAAATATGATTAAAAAAATGTTATTATTGTACATTAAAGTGGCAATCTTGAATTGATTTTGCTTTTAATTAAGTAAATGTCACTATCTATAGCAAAAGGAGGCAACACAATGTTGATTGAGTCGATGAGCCACTGATGAAAGTACTATAACATCTATATATTTTCAGTATTGTAAAAACACAAATTATAATAATAATAATATAAAAGGAAAATTTGGTTGTATACCTAAAATGCACACAATTCTGAAAAATTGAAACTCATGAACGTGGAAATAGTATTTTTTCTATTCTATTTCTATATTTATGTGTCAACAAACACTCAAATAGAAATTCTTCAGACTTTATAATGCAGAAAAAAAGTCCATCAAAGTTAACCTTCCGGGAGTGGAAGGAGGCAAATATTAATTTTGAGCATGTGTAACTGTCTTTAATACATCCAGTTATAATCCACATAAAAAATATACATGACTCTGAAATGGAGAATTCTGCATCTAGACTTTGGTACCTAAAGTATATTTTGATTCTAACACCCATGTACTTTAACAGAAGTACATGTTTTTCATGTAGCCATGAAAACATTGTGTGCACTGTATTACTGCTTCTACGGAAAGATTTCAGCTTAACAAAAGATGTAATTAAAAGATCAGAGTACTTATTCCACTGCTTGCAGCATATTGTGATTTCAGATGAATTTGAGCCAATTTCAATGCAAAGATTTCATACAGTGCAGTGGATTTTTTTTAACAAGGTGGAACAGCACAGGTATTAATGAATTTCAGTGAAAGACAGCACTCAATCAACCTTGTAGATGAATTTATATTTGCAGTTGTCTGCCTGACTAAATGTGCTGCTGCAGTCTCAACCGGGCCTCTCTTGAAAAATCCCTAATCCCAGTTGGACTAACCTGGATAAATAAAGCCTTAAAACATCCACAAAGCATGTAATGTACAAATGAGTGTACGTGGTGCAGATAGTTCTGCAGGGCCAAGAACACAATAGTTCATTTTGAACACTGTGTTCTCTGTTTCCCAATAAACCCCTGACTGCTGCAGTTTAACAGTAATGCAACAATATTGTATGAGTCAACAAGGAGGTGCAGACAGAGAAAGATAGGAGATGGAGGAGGAAATGGACAGAGCATGTGAAAGCAGGGTCTGTGTGTGTGTGTGTGTGTGTGTGTGTGTGTGTGTGTGTGTGTGTGTGTTTGAGAGAGAGAGATTGCGTTCTGCTCCCTGGAGTCCACCCTGGAGATCGCTTGGGAAAAAGACCTCTAGGTCTGCCTGAGGTCTGACTTGCAGCCAAGAAAAGCAGGACTAAAATAGTGAGAGAGAGAGAGAGAGAGAGAGAGAGAGAGAGAGAGAGAGAGAGAGAGAGAGAGAGAGGGCGTGAGAGGAAGGAGGAGCCAAAGAGATGGACAAAGAGCTTTGTATCTGACGAGAAAATGTATGGAAAATAAAAACATTCACATGGTCTCTCTCTCTCTCTCTCTCTCTCTCTCTCACACACACACACACACACACACAGCTGATTGAAACCATATGCTGACAGACAGAGAGAATAATGGGAAACTGTGAATTGTTTGATTTGTTTTTCCTCTTTGTTGGGGTTAGGGTTGGATGGGATGGAGAGTGGGCGACATGGTGGGGTGGAAGGCGTCCGTGACCATAGATGCCGATCAGCCATGGGAAATTCCAGCGGGTAGAAAGACAGGTCCTCCTCCATTATCGGAGTGGGTTAACCAGAAAAAAGTCATGTATTGAGTACAAATGGTGGTTCTGATGCTGCCTGAACACAAGCCAGTACTGCTGCTGACCAGTTAAGTTCTTTTAGTATAATACACGTTTACTGATCCTTTGGAACAGGCCTAAAAGCAGCAGTGTTTTTAAATGTGTGAATTCAACTAACTATTTAATAGAACTGAGAAATTAACTCAGCGCCTCTCTGGTTGGTATCAACAAGGACAAAGATTAATAATGCCTGAAGGACAAGACATAACATAAAAAAACATAACATCCACACATACATTAACAGCAGGTGACATGGTGGCTCCCCCTTATGATGAAATAAAAAGTGTTAAGCTCTTAACAAAGTAAGGGAAAGGCAAAAAAAAAAATTTGACTTAAAGCTACAGTCTCATTCAAAAACACTTTTTCTTATACTGGGTGAAATGATCCTTCCATCCTGAGAGCAGTCAGTACATGATGTGTTCATTAAAAAGAAGGACAATTATCAGACCTCTGTGGCAGCTACAGGACTGTGAAAACTCTGACCAATCCCTGCCTTTCGGTCTGAATGGAAAGAACCAATCAGATGCCTTCATGTCTCGTCCTGCCTTCCTCCCCACTGTTTCTGGAAATATCCAGCACACTCCTCTGCAGAAATACAGAGTTAGCAGGAGAATCTGTTCTGTAGGGAACAATGGCAGAGAAAATGCAGCCAAAAATACCACTTCCAGCGTTACTTCTGACCACTCATCCTGCTAAACAGACAAAGAGAAGAAAGAGGGAGGCAGAAAAGATTGAAAGACAAAACTCTGGATAAAGATAAGAGGACAAACCAGAGTGAACATCAGTGGAGACACTGAGACATGTGAAGGGACTGAAAAGTGATGCAGAAGTTGCTTTCATTCTGTTGGACAGGTAATTATTTGTTTAGCTTCAGGAGGAGTTATTATTTTCATGAAATATGTAATGTTTGCTAACTTACTACTTTTGTAGCACGTTGCTGACATTAGCTTCTCTGTGGGTGTAAGCCTGTCATAGGTGCAGCCTGTATTGGAGAGGTTATATGATATGACATTTTGACTATATTGCACAGCCATAGTCTTCACTGTCTCCATTATATTTGTGATAAAATGACGTTGATATATTGGCTTGAAACAAGATGTTTTACTACTGTGGTGATGTAGCATAACGGCTCTCCTCTCCCTGCTGAATCTTACTGTAAGATGTTCAACTTTGAGGGGGCGTGGCTTTGGACGGAGCACTGACGGGAGGCGGGGTTGGTGCCACATTCAAACCTTGCTGTCTCTCTAACATCACAGACTATAGCTTTAGAGTGCTGAGACAGGCTGACGACAAAAACCTGTGCACAACATTGACTACAGAAGGAGGAGAGAGGTTTTAGGCCAGTTGTTCCTAATAATGGAAAAAATGCAAATAAATAAATAAATAACTAGTGAAAGAAAGAAGCGAGTGGGAGAAAGAGGGAGGAAAAGTGAGGCTGATTTGCTGCAGATGCTCCAGTCTACTGGGAAAATGACACAGGGTTCACTCTTTATGGAAATGGGTGTAGCTATTGGTGCGTGGGTTAGTGAAAAATACTTTGTGTCGTTCTCCAGCTGAAGGGGTCAGAGGTACCGTCATGGTGACAGAAGTGGGATGGAGAAGAGATGAAGGTACACTACCTTTAGTAGTAATCATTAAGACCTTGAGCAAGGCAGCGGTGTCTGTTCGTCCTTTTGTTTGATTCCTGTAGAGCGCAATCCTGATAGAGAAGAGGGCTTTAATTTGAATCAGTTCATGTAAAAGCACATTTTATCAGCCGTGTGAATGTTTTGAGTCATGACCACATCTCTCTCTCCCTCTTATGTTCTGTTTTCTCCCATGGGAAGTGTGTTGCTTTATCCTGGTTGTCTTTTCACACGGAAACTATGACTGTAACACGCACCCACAGACTTGTAGTTTATCACTTACTAGGATGACATTGCATTACAGTAGACACACCCCAACATCTGGCAAAATCCATGTTTTATCCCTAAAGTTGAACACTTTTCCTTGTTTGGACCCATTATGCAACTCTGAAACTTACATCCAAACATTATAATTAATGCAGTTCAGACACACGATTCGCACACAAATGCATGTTCACACAAGTTTATAGTTTCCATCCATCCATCTCTCTTACGACTGGTCTTAATGTGCTGCATTTTAATCAATATTTTCCTCATCAAGTCAGTATTAAAAACAACCAGCGAGCCAATCCAAGAGCTATAACAACTTGGCATTGCATATCCGAACATTACAAGAGTGTCTCTGTTTCTCCTACGAGTTGGAATCATAACTCTGACTCTCATTATGTCTCCTCTGCTTTAACACTACGCCTCAGGCCCTCAGTTGTTATTTTAAATCTTTGCTAATTGTTGGACTTTGGCTTGGTTCCTGTCCTTCACCTTATGAAATCCAGTTCATGCAATTAATGTGTGTGTGTGTGTGTGCGTGGTGAGTTTTACTGGCTGGTGATATCAATGTATTCAGGGCATGCTTGTGTAAACAGAGTGAAGTCACATGCAGGGATCGTTTCCACTTTCCTTTACATGAATAATATTATTGTAAACTATCTGTGACCTAACCTTTTCTGCTATAACTTCCCGCTGAATAAAAACACATGTGGCCAGTTCGCAGAAGGCTGGCCGCTGCTCGAGCACCGGGTTACTGATTGATGACATCACGGCTCTCCGGTGTGAAAGTGGCAGTTTAGAGTAACTCTGGGTACTCATAAAGTTCAGGCTTGTGCTTGAAAACAATGCCATGCTTTTCCCCATAGGACTTTTTCAGAGCTAATCATTACAAGTCTCAGGCATTTATTGTATGAATTTATCTTCCACTGGTGATAATTTTTGCCAATTTGGACACTTGTCAATGCAATGCTCTGTTAACATGGTGGATGTGAATGGATATGTGAATGCAAAAAGGAGTGTGTGGTGGAAACGGGGGAAGAGTGCGTATGTGAATGTGGACTGATGGTGGTCGTGGGTGAGGGCCTGATTTCAAGGTCGGACAGGAAATGCCTGAGCAGATGGAACAGTAATGTGGAGAACGGTATACAGGAAACAGCCTACTCTGCAGCTGTGTGTGCGTGTTTTTATATGCGTGTTAGTAGCAGCAGTTTGCGATTATATATATATATATGTATATATATATATATTTGAGTGCCCCAATAAGGAGGCAGCAGGAAGAGGTGAATGATTTATTGTAAAAATGAACTTACAGCATGTAGACGAAGAAACAAGGGCTGCAACCCTGGATAGCAATGCTAAACTGGTAAAATGAGCAGAAAACACAGCGACTAAACACAAAAGACAAGGATAATGAGGGACAGCAGGACGAATGAGGGATAGGTGGAAACAATCAAGGCGGGACAGACAATAAACACAGGTGGGAAACACACAAAGGCAGGAAGTGAAGTTGTCAACAACAAAGGTGAGCATCAAAATAAAAGAGGAAACACTGAAGATGAATGAATAACATGAAACAAGAAAAACATAACAGAAGGCCCTAAACACAGAATTTAAAAAAAAATTAAGTGATAATTTTCTTAAGATGCAACACCAGTCCAGTCTTCACCATATAAAACCAGAATGTGACAAAATGTCACAACAGCAACTGGACGGATAAGGTCCTCTTGTCCCCCTGGAGTGAAGATATATTTTTGCTGTGCTCTCAAAGTAATCTAGGAATGTGCACTTCCATTTATTTGACAAGGCAGTATGTTTGCATGCACATCTAAGACGAGCTACTGGCAATAACTAAGCTCAGGATTTAACTGGAGTTTCCGAGAAATCTGAGTGTACATGCGCGGCAAGAGAATCGAATTATTGAGTGAGGTATGTTTGCCTCCGAGACACTAGGTGGCGCTACACGCCCTTTCATGTTGGCAGTCTTCCGGTTCTTCTCCTACTGTGTTATTGTCATCCTGCTTTCGTGGTCTTGTCACTTCCAGAAGGGGGAGTGCTGCTAGTCAATAGCCCGGCTAACCATGATTTACATACATGCTGGAAAAGCTCGATTTAGAACCGCATTATCTGGCACGAACAGTCCAATTATAAAAACTCCAGTGTGGTTCGACTACAGTCCAACTAAGGTGTATATATGGCTTTTAAAACTTCAATATTAGCTGGACTAAGGCAATAAGTCGAACTTCACTAAGTGCATGTAAACGTACTGAGTGCTGCATCTGGGTTGGACTTTGTTTTTGCTGGAGCTCTTCATGCTATCGTTCATCTTTGTACATTTGCTGTCTGTGCATCTTTTTTCCTTTGCACCAGCACATCCATGTCATTTCATTCCCAGCGTCACCAGACTTAACTATTTTCAGTTTCACCAGTTGCATTTTGTATGCAATAAGAACTCCATTGTTGGCATGCCATTTGTTCACATATTTATTTTAAGCCCAATCATGATGTTTTTCTTCATCCTAACCAAGTATTCTTCTGCCTAATCCAAACTGTACAAGTGACTTTGACTTCAGAAACTGAAGAAGCCTCTTGGATGAGAGAAGAAACGTCCTCAGCAAACCCTGAGCAAGTCCAGTTGACTTTTTTTATTTATTTATTTTTTTTGCTCTTTTTGGTCCTTATAATGCCATGCTATTTATATGCCTTCCCATGGGATTGGGTTGATTTCTAAAAACTCATCGCTACACACATCCCAGAGTTCACTCGTCCTCATATTGTCACCACCTCCTCTTGCTGCTGCTACACTGGAACATTATTTTGGCTCTCATTGCATACATTTAATATGTTTATGTTTAGTTTGCTGTCACACTGTACATCCTGCCTGGACTTTGTGAGGTCAGCACTGGTTCACCACATCACACACACGTACTGAATGTGAGTAAAAAATGCTTCACAGAATATCCAGTGTCACAACATGGATTCAGATTCTTGCACATGTCGACCCTGGAGGTGTTTCTTTTACTTCTGTTTCCTGTCTGTCTATGTGTGTAAAAAACCCAATTCACACCCGGATCACTCATGCAGGAAACCATACATGTACCAGTGGGACGAAGGGGAAAGCCCCCTCTCCAGTTCAATACTTTCAGGGAGAGAAGCAACGTTTAGAGGGAAAACACATGTGGGCTTGACATATCTTTACATAAGCTGACTAATAATCATTATGTAAACATCTAGTTTGTATGCCTGTGCTCACATTAACACTTAAACCATGGCAGATGTTTACTTGTTTCAGTGTGTGGACTGTCAACTGTAAAAATACAGTGAAAACACATTCATTCATCTGTGACACAGGCACCACTTTATGGCTAACAGGCAAGGGTAAAACTATATCAACATAAGTAGATGAAACACTAAAAAAATCATGCTTTGTTCTCAAAAACTATATTTAAAAATAAAAAAAATAATTTAACTTTAATTTTTTTATGGGCTGATTTTAAGGGCAGATAAGCAGTCCTTTCTTCACTCGGTCACTGCTTTGATTGACAGACAGACAGGTAAACCACAGGGCATTCACTCCAAGGCTGCTCAGGTGTGTGTGTGTGTGTGTGTGTGTGTGTGTGTGTGTATAAATGTGTGTGAGTGTTGTAGCCTCATCACTATTCATCAGGCTCCTCCGTATTTGCGTCTCATCTGCATACTGGTCCAACAGGGAACAGATTAGCATTAGAGAGAGAGAAAGATGGAGGGAAGTAGAATCACTTTAATTTTTAACAAGATGATATGAAGGAGACATAAAAACCCAAGTAGTGCTGCTGCTGACACAGCCAGCAGAGGGAGGGCCGGGTGTGTGTGTGTGTGTGTGTGTGTGGATAAGGGTTTTGATGGGACACTGAGAGGTATCAGTCATAAGGGAACGAGGTTTGTGGAAATGGAAATAAACAGTGGGTTAGTGTTTTCCAAATGAAGCTAACATTAAAGACGATCCTTTGTTAATGTTGCACATTGATCTCTCCGCTTCGCTCGTTCACTGAAGGTGTTTGGAGGAACTCAGCTGAACCCACACATCAATTTGTGCATAAATAAATTAGCGGGATAAACAATGTACTGCAGTTACAATGGAGTCAATATCTCATTAGTGGCAAAACACTGTCACACATCAGCTTTGTTCATCGCATGAGTTTTATCTCTACCTTCTGGTGTGAGTAAGAAACTAATATTTTAAGTGTAGCTCTCTGAAATGTTTCTATACTACTAAATTACATTTTACTGTGAAATGTAACTGAAGCCTGCGTTATGATACCGAACAATGTATGATGAAATGTACTGTGTTTTTATGGGATACAAAGTCACATTCAGTATTTCAGTTTGCAAAGTCAAACATTTTATGCTTCAAGTTTCTTTTTTAATTTGACTTTTTAATATTTTTTAATACCACAACGTTTCTGCAATCTTAACTGAGTGATGTGAGAACCTAAATACCACAAGAAAAAGATAATATAATAATATTATGTTATATTATGCAAATATGTTCAGTACAATATTGTGCAATTACATCCATTTCAAACTCTCATGCTGAAAACATAATATGATCATGTATAATGCATTTGCTGTTGCAAGTTGACATGAGGCATATATAATTTCTAGGGGACAGGGTTGCATTTTAAGTTTCTGGACCTACTGCGGCTAATTTGCACGGTGGAAAATGTTTGTTGATCCCAATGGAAGAACGATTAGCTGGTAGGTTTTTGAATTGTCCATGACATCAATTTTTCAGGAAAAGAACTGATTACTGGCATATCCCAGTGACATGTACATTTCCCTTTGGCATGCAATCACTTTGTATATGAAATATGGCAGTACATATACCTTTACCTGACCTGTAGCAGCTGTGAATATAAACATAACAGGAATTGATTTTCTGTCTAAAGGTTGCTGCAAGCAGCGAATCACTTGGCAGAGCTACAGTTCTGCAGCAGAATGTAAACTGTACTTGAGTATTTCAGCGTTACTTATACTCCATAATCACTGCATACTGTATATCTAACATCTTTTTACACATAAAATATATTTAGTTTCTAAAATAGAATGCTTACAAGTTAAGGCATTAGTACATATGGTACTCTGTAGCGCTGAGTACTTTTACTTTTGATATTGTATTTTGCTGCTCTGTACTTTTACTATTTATATTGCAGTATATGTGACTCATAAAATGTCTCAACATGTATAGAATATGTAAAATATACAGAAAAGTGAACAGTATAAACCTCTTTCATTCTTCATCTTGATAAAAACACAAACTTTGTGACTGAGCCGTCACCAGGTAACCCTCTTGGGTTTGTTCACGCCTCCATCAGTGCCCTGAACATCATTAATACCCTTCTCTATGTTTCTCTGCTGATTAGTATTTTGGACTGTCACAGCGTCTCTGCTTTTCCCTCGTGGTCCTCACACCTTGATCTGTTCCTCCCTCACTGCTGCCTTTACGCCACGTTCAAACCTTTTATCTCCATAATGAGTCCCTCTTTTTCTCTCTCTTTATGTCATTTAACTCACTCAGTTGCTTTTATCTTTTTTTTGCTTTTCTGCTCACCTCTCCATCATATTTAAGTGAATAGTTTTCAAAACTGAGCTGGTTTGTGTTGAAATAAAGTGAAGTACTGCTCCGGTCCTGGACTGTAGAGTATGCAGGCTTACTGTTTGTAAAGGCTAAATGTTTGTTTGTGTGTGTTGCCTTGACAATAGTGTGGTGCCACTTTAACAAAGGCTTACAAACTGACTTGTCAGTCTGTAAATGTACAATCCAACTTTTTCATCCCTACAATGTTGGGTTGAGAACTGGTGACACATAATATTTAGAATCAAACCCTTCATTACTGTCATGCTCCTATAGAAGCATCTCTCTTTATTATATTTTGCTGCTTTATATGTCACCTACCTGTTGTTTTAGACACAGGACAGAAGTCCCATTGTTTTGGGTTTAGCAGACCTGAAAAATCTCTAAATCTCCCCTCAACTTAAATGCGCTTCATCTCATTATTTAGCAACTTTATTCTTATGTTTTACTCTCATCCCTCTCATGGAGCTGTTTTACTCTAATAACCCACTTACTGTATACGAGCCCAGCATCAAACAAACACAGTGACTATAGCTGGTGAACACAGTGGAGCGTTTATCAGCTGAAGTGGCAGATATTTCCCTCAGGAGTTGGAGGAGACCTAAGCAGAGCTAAAAGAGTGAATGCTGGATGTACGTTCACTACATGAACAGAAATGCGACTCCACTGCAGCTTGTGTAAAAAGTGTTTGCTAACATCAACATAAATTAGACGTTGATTCCGCTGCTGCAAGTGGCTCAAAAAAACTCCATTACTGCAGGTTTGTTTGTCTTTTAGAAACCAAATTCATAGAATCATGTTGACTCAAAGTTTCCTCAGCTCAGTGTCACATGACAAAGTCTTCATGCATAATGGGTTCCTTTTTGATGGAGAGATACATCATTACACTCTGATGTCTGATGATCCACCTTTCACATATTATCAGTGCATCATCCCTTTGGGGCCCTTGATGATGCTCGGGGCCTCCTTTCCCCAGTCGACCTCCCTCCCCTCCCTCTCTCCATCCCTCTGGGCCCCTTGGCTGCAATGATGCCCCTCTGTAGTGCCATTCCTGAAGTGTCGAGGCTCCCAGAGGACTTAAACGGGATGGTGGTCCCTTAGGGGGCTGGCACACACACACACACACACACACACACACACACACACACACACACGCACACACGCACACACACACTTTTACCCTCCTCTTCAGACAGCAGTGGTCTCAGCGGGGCTGCCCTGGAGCCTCGCTGCAGCATGCTGGGTACCTGAGGAGCCACTGATACCAGGGTAAGGCCAGAATGCTAAGTGGTGTGTGTGTGTGTGTGTGTGTGTGTGTGTGTGTGTGGGGTCAAAATGTTAAGTGGTATATTAATCAGTAGTAATTGTGTGTATGGTCCATTAAGGCAAGGGCTGGCTGATAGACAAGGGTGAGATACAGAGGGGGGAATATGGGTGTGTATATAAATGAGTGTGTGTGTGTGTGTGTGTGTGTGTGTTGACCAACAGAGAAGTGAAACTGATAGAAATAGAGTTTTAACTGTACAATCCTCTCTATGGCTTTCCCTGTACACTATGTCTTTTTATAAATACCCGCTCTTTTGCTTTTTTCGTGCACCCCCATCATCAATCTTCCTCTCTTTTTTAGAAATCCATCCATCTGTGCCCAGAGCTGTTACGAAGTCGCTCTCCTACTTTTAGACACAGGAGTTACCGAAACAACGGCCACCGCTGGAAAAACAAAGCCGCTTTCTGCTATCTGTCTCAGTCCTGCACACGCACACACACACACACACACACACACACACACACACACACACACACCTTTCCCCCAGTGATCTCTGCTGGCTGATTTGGTATTCAAGTGCTGTTGCAGGCCCAGCAGGCCTAAAGCTCTCTTTGTATTGTTTTATTACCCAGGGGCTAGGCCTTGCCACACACACACGCACATACACACACACACACACACACACACACACACACACACTATAAAACAGCACAGATAGCATACAAGTGCAAAGCAGGATTAGCATATTAGCGTATTAGTATCCTGTCTGTCAATTGGCTCTGTCTGGTTTTATTTCTCTCCCATGCTGTCAGAATGGAGAGGAAGAGTTTCATGAGGAGGAGGAGGAGGGAGAGGAGAAGAAATGGAGGGAGATAAGGAAGGAGGTGAGGAGGAGGAGTAGGTGGAGGGCTGTTCACTCCTCTCCAATAAACAGATGGTCGTCTGACTCCTACTGAGTTGTCAACTGGCCAAGAGAGGAAGACTGAGAGAAGAGAGATGAACCTTTCCTCTACTTTTTCATCCTCCTCTTTCAACCTCTCACTCACTTTCGCAGCCAGATTCAACTCTTCTTACCCATTTCTCCTTCCACCCTCTATGTTTCTCTCAGCCGGCCATCAATCTCTCCATTCGCATCTCTGCTTTTGTCGCTCATCCTTCACAGGTTCCTATTTTTCATCTCTACTTTGTCTCCTTCTTCTCTTCATCTGCACCCATCTCTCTCTTTTTATGAATATCTCTCTCTCTCTGCTGCTCCAGGATAAAGTTAGCCGAAGTTTGAATTTATGTGACATGGAGAGGTAGAGGTAGAAAGACAGAAATGAAGGAAATCTGAGAAATGTGGGGTTATACAGTCCAATCCTGCTTTTAAAAGAGGGGAAATAGAGGATCTACATTTGTATGTTTGTACATAATGATTTTACAGGTTTCCAGAGATTAAAAAAAACGAAGTACATTCAGTAAAAGTAGTGTACTCAAGGCATGTAACTTAGTATTTCCATTTTATGCTACTTTGCACAAATCCACTAAATTTATTTGACAGCTGTTTCTTGTTAATTTTACATAAAAACATAATAACCTTGTGAAATAAAATGCGCTAAATCAGTGGCTCCCAACATTTATAGCCAGTGACCACTTATAAAAAAGCTAAAGTGTCACGTTTCTTCACTGTTCCACCAAAATTTACCAACTAAACCTCTTAGTTTGATTCATTTCAGTAGTCGTTCGAAGCACAAAGAGCTTTTGTTTTACATTAATCATGTGACAACCTCACTTACTGGCTTAAACCGGCAAACTGTAGCTTCAAGAAGCTCAACCTCGACCAGTCATAACAGTAAAATGCAGTTTAATAATGTCACCTGTACCAATATATCAGTCGCAGGGGCATTTTACAGAATGAGTCTTATTGCTTTCCATGCTTTATTTAGCTGATATTACTTTCACCAACATATTACTTTGAGAAATAAAATATCTGAATACAAAGACGTAAACCTTTCTCTTCTTAATCTGTGAATTGTGAGACACAGTATACAATGCCATGATGTGTCTGACACAACAGGGGGCAGTATGGGTCTGTCCATCACCTGTAATGTCAGACAGACATTTAAATACAATGAAGTAGAATAGGAGTAGGTGTTTCGTTTAACTCTATGTGATCTTCACTGATGCAGAAAATCTAAATAAAGATGGAGGAACTTAAAAAAAATGCAGGAATTAGTTTGGAAATATGTAGAAATGTTGCAGCTCACACTTGGACAGGGTTAAAGAACGACCCTGCTCTAAATTTTGCCCGTTTTCCATCTTTTCTTCTGACGTTGAGAAGTGCAATTCTGCAGTTTGGTAGTTGCTGCGAAGAGGGAAAAGAAGGAGCGGCGGGCTTGTTATCAGAGCTGCTAACGCTGTTTCACCCTTTTTCTTTCAGCTTCCTTCTGAATGAAAAAGGGCACAATTACTCCAGAATAACAAGGAGGGATTTGAGCCAACAAAACATCAATCTTACTTATGATTCAGTCTTATTCTACTGCAGGATTGGCTTTTTGTGTGTGTGTGTGTGTGTGTTGCAACTCAGGGGTCAAAAATAGTTTAGTTGTGAATGAATTTTGTACAGTGATTGTGTGATGGTTTTAATCAAGACAATCATCTTTGTTTATATTAAAGGGACTGGCTGAAGATACCAAACCCTGAGTTTGAAACACATGTTTGAGTTGATTCACTGGAAGCTTCCAGAGATGCAAGGCTTTAAGCCAAATGATTCATTCAAGAAGATAGTTCAAGAAAAACAAAAAACACCAAATAGTCCTGAAATGTTGCTGGACTTTGAACATGACCTTTTATTTTTTTTGTGGAGGTAAACTCTTCTGACATGTCAGTGTTGAATACTGTATGATATTTACACTAAACCGCCTCACATTTATGCCGGTTGAGTCCCGCTCCCTTGAGAAAATGAGAGTTTTCTGATGCTAATATTACCCCATATGAACATACATCCTTGTATCCGTCATATCTGTGTTTGTATTCATTAGCGCTTCCTGTTGGAGCCTCATCAGAAGTAAAAAAGGCAGTTTGTTTTGTCGAAACTCAAGAGGTTTTTGTAGCTCCCTGACTGTGCATTCACTCTGTTTGTGTTAAAATGATTTTGCGCATTTGTCAGCCTGGTATGGTACTGCAGTGTGTGTGTGTGTGTGTGTGTGTGTGAATAAATTTTTGTCTGTGTGATGTACTGATGAGAAACACTAACATGACAGCCGTGAGCAGTGTAATGACAGTGTGAAAAGTGTCACTTTTCAAACAAATTTGTTTGGAGTGTGTGCTTGCCTGCATGTTTGTGTGTGTGTTTTTTACACAAGTGTGTGTGTGTGTGTGTGTGTGTGCTGTCACTTATTTGTCATTTGTCAAAGTAAGACAGTGTGTCTTTCATACTTCCCTTCTCATCTCATCCCTGATAGAGTGCGTACTTGTGTTTGCACACAGACACTCAAACACACAGTTGTTTGTCTCAGCTGAGACCATAATTATACGGCTTGTTTATACTTTGTCTCCGAACAGAATGCTACAAAGTGTTCAATCCTGTTTTGTTTTTTGCAGAACAAAAATAGTTTGCTTTGTCTCTCTGTACATCACTGTCACACGTTACAGCGTAACACAATGAATGTGTGTGTGTGTGTGTGTGTGTGTGTTGTTTAAGCAGGTTTTCACTGTGTGTGTGTGTGTTTGAGTGTTTCCAGCCATGAGATGCAGCGCTGAGGTGAAGTTGCCGTGGCACTAATCACCGTGGAGACGGGAAGCTGTGGTTACTCACCTCACGCCCAGGTGTGTTAACATGTCAGAGGTGTTTTCTCACTCTGCTTGTCTCCTGAACTTGCTTATTTAACTTAGACCTGCCACACATCTTGAACTTAGGGATTGGCAAATTCATTTTTAATAAGTCAAGAGGAATACAGTCTCCCATACTGTAAGTGAGAGTCTGAGTCAAGTCTCAAGACACTGTTACTAAATTAGGGAAGCACCAATCCACATTTTTACACTTACCGATCCGATCCCGATCCCTGAATTTGGATATCTGCCGATATAATACTGGATTGGATTGGCTCCATCCCTATACTAAATAGGAAGCAAATCTGGATCTGTGTTTCCTCCAGACCTCTCACCTGATCTTTGTATCTCCTTACGTTCATGGGGACATGCTTCTTTTTTTGCCCTAGAGGAAACATTTTCTGATCTTCTCACCGTTCAGAGAAAATTCAAACCGTTTAGCCTGAGCACAAATAAGTCAGTTGAACTGTTAATCGGGTGGCATGGTGGTGTAGGCTAGTGGTTAGCACTGTCGCCTCACAACAAGAAGGTACTGGGTTCGTTTCCCGGCCCGGGGCCTTTCTGTGTGGAGTTTGCATGTTCTCCCCTGTTCTCTCTGGGTACACCGGCTTCCTCCCACCATCCAAAAACATGCATGGGGATTAGGTTAACTGGCTAATTTAGATTGTCCGTAGGTGTGAATGTGAGTGTGAGTGGTTGTCTCTCTCTGTGTGTCTTGTGATGAACTGGAGACTTGTCCAGGGTGTACCCTGCCTTTCACCCTAAGACAGCTGGGATAGGCTCCAGGCCCTATGTGAGGATAAGTGGTAGAAAATGGATGGATGGAACTGTTAGTCAAACTAGACTTGAGTCAAAATTACGTCAATCACAGAACACGATGCAGAAAAGCTGGCAGAAAGCAGATCAGGAACATGTGCTCTTCAGACTTTCTTACTTTGATTACTTGCACGTATCAATGAGAACCACAAACACCAAAATTATCATTGTCCCCCTGGCAGATCAGCTACAATATGCTGAATCACTGTATGGTAAACAAAATTATGACAAGGACAAAATGAGAACTTGTAGGAGCAAACGGAAACGATATTCCACTCTTTTGACCTACCAGGCGCTGCTATTCTTGTTTCTACTGAAAGTTATTTGAGTAAGTCCTGCAAAAAACATCCATTCAAGCATTTATTGATAAATATAACCTCATTTTCTGTTTACCTAAGATGCCTACTGCCACTCAACATGCAGTATTTCATACTGAAGTGTTAGCATGGAAGGATCCACAAGAGATTTGGTTCATTTAATGGTGGTTCGCTCTCCATAGTTTCTGTTTGTTCTGAGTGTTGTTAACGCTCTGTGGTATTCAGGTGTGTGCACCAGGTGCTCTCTGCGGTGTGCTTGTGGTAGATTCCATCCACTTACATACATATTCATAGCAGGAAATGGGAACGATGCCCAAATATGGAAGAATGCAGCTCACATGAACAAGACGATGTCTGTCAGAGTTATGAAGCCAAGATGCTGTATGTTGGTGGGGTGAGGAGTATCATCTTTAACCCTAATCACTGCTGCTACAAAACTCAAATCAATTTTAATCAAAGAGGGAAGCTCGCTGCGGCAGGAGGACCGCGACCTCAGATGTTTGCACTGTTCTTTCTTCCCTCCATCGCTTTCTCTCTCTGTTTTCTTCCCTCCGGCTACCTTCTGGCTGTCCCCTGAGGCATCATGGTTAAATGTGTGTCTGCTGGGCAAGTTGTGGCTTGTTTGTGTGAGTGTGTTGTTTTTGTGAGTGAGTGCGGGTTGGCACTAATGAGTGTGTTGGCAACTGTGAATAGATAGATAGATAGATAGATAGATGGACAGACAGACAGATGGACAGGACCACAGCATCACCTAATTACATGTTGTGTGTTTAGAGAACAGATTCCTGATGCAACCAGCCGTAACCGGTACAATGGATGTGGGCCCAGTTTGTGCAATATCCAGACTAATGGTAGGATACTGTGCAGAGAAGCCGCTCCCTTGTCAGTATTCAAGGGCAAATTTCCCCCGAGGGCCATCAGGATGTAGCACCGCCCGACAGATGGGGGAGTAGTGCTTTCCCAAGTTGCATGTGGTGTCAACCTTCCTCGTTTAGGATAAAACACAAGAGGGAGTGAAGAGTGTGAGATTCGTCCTTTGACATGCATGTGTCTCATCTTTTAATTTAAGGTGTCCAAGAAAGGTTAAAACACGACTGCCTAATGGCCAAAACACCCCTGGAATAAACATCTAACAGTATTTTATTTGATACACAGTATATTAATATTTGACAAATATTGTGGTGTTGATTTCCAACATGTTCTCATCCAAACTCGTCACATACTGATCCTTTTTCGGGACCTCTTGGTATTTTTCTGACATGCAGGGCAGCCACTTGGTCAAACTATAGAGCCAGACTATGGTCACAGTGAAGACGGAGTTAACGTTGTGATTTGAACATTTTATAAAGTGAAAGTGAAACTTAATGACGTCAAAAACATGGTTTCACATGGCACACAAACGTGTTTGTTGGACCCATCCACCATGTGTGTAGTTTTGCTCTGTAAACTACGTTGATCACTTTCTCTTGTTTAATATTGATGGTTTTACTTTGTAGTTTAGCTGAAAGACTGTTACATCTCATACCGGCTGTGATTTAAACCAAGTCACCTAACTCTACTTCTTACCAAAGTGTGATCCTTTGGTACCATTTATCTTTAAGTATCTTGTACTTACAGCAATAATATGGAGAAAGTCTTTCCACTGTCCACCAGACAACGTTACATCAATGGCCTCTCCTCTCCTCTCAGGTGTGTTACGGTGATGGGATTGTTGCTGGAGTTGTGCAGCAGGAGAACGACGACGGCAGAACTGACAGAAATAAGTCACGGTGATGGAGGGACGGCAGGTTTTCAGAGCAGGAAAGAGACATCAGTCTTCATCAGAGACATCAGTGCACTATGAATAGACCTCTGCAGCTGTCCTGCCTTCTCACTTCGTAAAACACACACACACACACACATGAACAAGCTTGTCCTGGGTGGCCACAACTGAGTGGCTGCAGCTGCCCCTTTGCTTCGTCCAGGACCCAATCTTAGCCCCAAGCCGCTGTCCAAGTTCAACAGTATGACTTACCAATCATTCCCTCCAGACCGCAGACTGATGAACACTTCATGGAAACCATTAGCCCACTGTGTTTAAGCCTCTGTGTGTCTGTGGTGTGTTTGCTCTTAGCAGCGAACTGAGAGAAAAAAAGGTCAAAGTCTGTTGTTTCATGATCTTCAGTGAGGTATGAATGAGGAAAGTATGTCACGGGTCACCTTGAGTGAGCAGTGATTTCAAATCTTCTTAAATCTCCTTTTATTTTAAAAGTAACAGCCACAGTCCGATAGAGCTTATTCATCTGTGCCATTATCCAGCAACTATTTCAAAGACATCGTCCACACCGTCGCACTGGATAACAGTAACAACAGATCAGCTACTGACATCAAAACTAAATTTCTAAATAAGTTCCTAGCAGTGAGAATGTAAAGATGTATTTGTGCCATCTCCTGACTGCTGCCTATGATAAAAGAGGTGAAATAAAAATGGATGGATCAACGATATCTTCTGTCATTTCGGACTCTTTGCTGCTGTGTTCCGACAAAGATCAACGACACTGTGAAGGTGGACTGCTGTTGGTCACCAGTGCAAATTTGTTACTTAAAGTCCAACACAATGCAGTTTCTGCTGTAAATATTAAACTTCTGCTGCTAATATTACATTTCTGCTGTAAATATTACCTTTCTGTTGTGATTTATTACATTTCTGCTGTAAATATTACCTTTCTGTTGTGATTTATTACATTTCTGCTGTAAATATTACATTTCTGTTGTGATTTATTACATTTCTGCTGTAAATATTACCTTTCTGTTGTGATGTATTACATTTCTGCTGTAAATATTACATTTCTGTTGTGATTTATTACATTTCTGCTGTAAATATTACATTTCTGTTGTGATTTATTACATTTCTGCTGTAAATATTACCTTTCTGTTGTGATTTATTACATTTCTGCTGTAAATATTACATTTTTGTTGTGATTTATTACATTTCTGCTGTAAATATTACATTTCTGTTGTGATTTATTACATTTCTGCTGTAAATATTACATTTCTGTTGTGATTTATCACATTTCTGCTGTAAGTATCACATCTCCTGAATATGGGTGTTTTATGTTTTATGTCTTCATTTTTATTTCTTTATTAATGTGTGTCTTTAAGCTGAGTGACTCAACAAAATTTCGTTATGCATGCATAATGACAATTAAGACTCTTGAATCTTTCATTATTTTTTTTTTTTTAAATATTTATTTATATATTTTTTTAAATATTTATTTTCAACAAAACATAACCAGAATCAACTGCACAACAATGCAAGTTTACAAAAAGAAAAATTTGGGGAGGTGAAAAACACAGTAAAAAAAATATATATTAAAATATTAAACGTGGGGTGCACCACTCTTGTTGCAACTTTTATCATCATTAGGACTGCTGAGTATTTGACCCGTCTTTTACAGTTATGCCACTGTCGGTAAAATGAACTGTTCTGCTTGTAATTTTAAAGATTAGGCCTTGCGGCTGCCACAATCGCAGAAATATTCATCTCACTTTTCATAGTCAAAGAGGCGTTCTTGGATAAATATTCCTCGCTCACTTTTCCCAGTAATGCTACTTTTAATGAATAAATTGTATGGAACATAAAATACTTTCAGTACTGTGAGAATGAACCAGAAAACAAAAACTCCCCCTCCTTCACTCCATTAAGTGGTTATTGTCACTCATTACAGGCTTCATAATAAGTGCAGGGGAGGCCCTCGAGATAACACCATGTCCTGTAACCCCCGAGACCAAACCTGGCAACCCAGATCGTTATCATGCCTGACCTCGGCGTCCTGATAAATATCACAGCGATTACACACAACTGCTGCTCAATTAGAGCAGAGGCTGATAGAGGGCAACACATGTCCACACACACACACACACACACACACACACACACACACACACAGTCAGTCTGTCTCTCTGTCTCTCTTACAAACACGCAATCCAGTCAGTCCACTACATACTGTAGTGATTTACAGTGCTGTCTTAACCTCAACTCAACTAACCACAACTACAACACAGTGAAATGACTGCTACCCATGGGTCAGGTGTACTATAATTACAGAGAGGAAGGGGAGCCAGTGTGTGTGTGCGTGTGTGCGTGTGTGTGTCGGTGGGATTTACTCAGGGGGACACAGTGAATTTAACAAATTAAACTGATTATACCATCATTTTGTCAACAGACTTACTAATGAGGAGTTGAGATTTAGAGTCTTATTGCAGCTCTGGACACAGGACTGGTACACGTGTGTGTGTGTGTGTGTGTGTGTGTGTGTGTGTGTGTGTGTGTGTGTGTGACCAGTACAAACTAATATTGACTTTTACATTTTCAATCCTTGAAGCTACTGAGTAACTTTTATGATGATCATTGTGTCAAAGTCATTAGATTTTTTCAGTCAGGTGCGATCAAACCTACATAGACTATCAACAATATCAACAAAAATATCCTCGTGTTGACAGTTGTGATCATGTTTTTGCAGTTTAGTAATTCATTTCAAAGTAGTTACTCTATATTCAAAAGTAGAATTTAATGCTGTCTCTTTGTGTGCACCTTCCCAAATGACTGAGTCTATTTTAACTATGTGTAGTTTGGTTGAAGAGGACTGACAGTCACAGTTTTATTGTTAACTCATCTATTTTAATGAACCAATTCTCTGAATGAATGAATGCCTCTGGGTCATTTAACATGTTTTAATTCATGCTCACAACATTCTCAAAGTGCACCTTCTTTGGTTCGTGAGACACATTTAACTTCTTCTGTTTCAGACTGAATGTTCTCCTTTGGCACCCTCATGTTCTTCTTCATCCATTATCTAAAACATCATCCCTGCGCCACTACACTCCCTTTACCGTACTGTATACACTTTTACACTTCTTTGAACTGATGATGCCAAGCCTCCATAACTCCCTGACACACACACACACACACACACACCTTGTTTAACACGTGAAAGCACCTCTCAGTTCTTAAAGATGAGAAATGAAAATGAGGCCCAAGGGCTTTCTGGCAACAACGCAACCTGACAATCTTTACAGCTTCAAACACTGATTGTGAGCTCTCATGAGGGAGAAGGTGTGTGTGTCTATATGTGTGTGTGTGTGTGTGTGTGTGTACATTAGTTGCACATGCTATAAGGAGGAGGGTGGGGGGGTGGAGATGCGAAAATCAACTTCGTTAAAAACTTAATTGCTTTTCACACGCCTGTGACAAAGACTGAACCACACGCTGTTTGATGTGAATGCTAAAACGTCAACATTTGTGAATGTTTATTATCGCCGCCGATGATCGGCGATTAAATCTTTGAAGATGACAACAGTCGCCAACAGCCAACTCATCCTTTCACACCAACCACTAAAGCACATTCATTATCTCGTCATCTTCTCAGTCTGCATTTTTTTTTTACATCTGTTCTGAGTGAAACAGGGAACTAAATCTCAGCAGAGGAGTTGGGGTCTCTCAAAATAACGACACTTTTGGGTTGAACACATATAATCGCTTGAAACCATAACTGATCACATCATATTAACGGAGAAAATAAATGATTTAAGCAGATATCTAGCTCTTACTGTTGCTGTGCAACTGGATGATCAGTAGTTGAATAATGGGTGACTGTGAAATATGTAGTTCATCATAATTAAATAGCAATAACAGTAGTCATTTACCTGCATTGTCTCACTGTTCCCACCACATCCACCAGCATCGAAGCAGGAAGCAAGTAGTCATGTATTTAAGTCTGCGTCTTCCCTGCCGTGTCTTACGCTGACAATATTCATAATTATGATCGTCTAAAAGTTGCATCAACATCTCCTCTAAGATCATCTTTTTCTCTCCAAGTGTGTTTTGACTTTGTTGGGTGGCAGTGATGTGTACATTTTATGCTTGGAGGAGAAATTAGTTCAATTAAAACAAAAAGTTTGTTTCCTCCCTTGGTTTGGACCTTTTTGGCCGGTGTGAAAACAATCACTTGATCTCTGGTGTGGACCAAACAAGCGGACTGAGAGCCAGCTGAGGAGGTTCCTATCGAACCCTGGTGCGGTTCGTTTCAGGTGTGAAAGCAGCCCGACCTCGATCCGACCCAGTTGCAAAAAAATCTACCTTTTTGGATTTGATGGGCTCCCGTAGTTTTCGCACATTATGGGAAAACGGAGGATAGACCTGTTGTTAGTGTAGCATGTTGGACACACACGAGAGCTCTCCTTCTCAGCTGTTTTGCTGCGTGTCTTTGTTGTTGCAAAATAACGAGCATGATATCGTAAAACTCATGTTGCATCAAACGGTCTTGACGCTCAAACATTTCTGCAAAAAGCTGTTACTGTATAAACCTTATTGATATAAGGATAACGAGAACAGCACGCACCATTGTTAGGACTACCGAAGGACCGAAGCAAGTGAACTAACGGACCTTCCTGGTAGTTTCAGTTATCGCTATGAGCTGCAGCGCAGACTGATCTGTTGTTTGGGTTTCTGTGTTGGAGACGAGTGAAAAGAGAGCAGAGTCACAACAGGAAGATATGAAAAGCTTCTTGACTGGCTCCAGTTTCAATTAGTTCTCCAACAAGGACACACACACATGCAAACACACACACACACACACACTTTAAAGGAAACAGCTGGATCGTGTCTCTGATAGCGGAAGATTCAAAAACCCTGCTGTGCATTTGGCCAGGTGTGTGTTATCTTCAGCGTCTCTCTCACTCAAATGGTGTTTTCATCACAACAGTTGCTGTGACCGCCACCTCACCTGACAGATATGACCATTTACTCTGTATCATCATCATCATCATCATCATCATCACACACACACACAGCCTTGACCTATCATCACCCCCCTCCATCTCTACATCCCTTGAAGATGACCTCTGAAGTCGGCAGAGTGTGTGTGTGTGTGTGTGTGTGTTTGCGTGGACCACATGTGTCTGCTGCTACTGACAAACTGGAGACAAGTGATGACTGAGATTATGCAGGGCTGTGACTGGTGGACAGAAGCCCCACACCAGACTCCAGTCCAATAACTCTTATTTATGGTCACATGTGTCAAACTCCAACCATCTGCCGCCACAGAAGGCCGTAACATTCTATAAAACATTTTTACAAATACTTTTAAACCCCAAAGAAGCCATATATTTTTTTGTCCTGCTGCTCTCTTGCTCTCTGCCAACCTCTTTTTCCCTGCGTGTTTTATTCTCCTCGTTCCCCCTGGCTTTGCGCCGTTGATTGAAGGAGGGCTGACAGAGCTCAGCAGACTTTTACTGCCTCCTTCCTTCTCGCCCGTCTTCGTCCTTCCCCTTCATCCCTCCAAAGTCTTCCGCAGAAAACAGACATTGGTGGGGTTTACGACCTGATTACTGCCTGGACTTGCTGCTGGTTACTCCCCCACAGCGCCACAAACACACACCTCCACACAGCGTCTCAGCAGTGGGCACTGAGACCCACAAATTTACCTGTCGTCTCAGATTAGTAACAGTCCAAACGACTGCTCACACCACAGAGGACAGCCTGCTAGTCCAGCTCCAAACAGCAGCGAGGCTATTTGTGTCCGAGGGGTGGGCTTGTAATAAATGTCAGTCCATTAAACGGACATGGCTTTCTGTGCCTGGAAACTGTTTAAGTAATCTTAGAGGGTGCATTTCTGCTAATCCGTGCAACAACAGCAACAGCTATTAAAAAAGCTTGTTGTAAAAATAGGGTTAGAATGAGGTGATGAACCATGAAAGCCACTTTCCTGCGTTCCTGGCGGGCTGAACGGCGTTACACGACGTGTCAACATATCATGACCGCTCACCTGCCTCTCTGAGCGGCTAACTGTCGCCCTGGGAAACAGGCCCCTCCCACAGGGCGAGTAAGTCATTTTTGTTCAGGAGCCAAGCCCCGAAGACGAGAATAACATCACAAAGCATTAATGTTTTTGCTTTTAACTCTTTGAGTGCCAGCCGTTTTGAAAAATCAAAAGTGCCAGCTGAATGGCGTTTTACTGAGCTCCAAACATTCATCTGGACTCGCACCCGATGGGAAGGACTTCAAGGGAGCAAAAAATTAGTGAGCCAATCAGGATCGCCGGGCGGGATTTTCATAGATGTGACGTAGCGGAGAAGGAACTATTTGATTCAGACAACAATGACGGCTCGCAGCCAGGACCCCGTCGTTATTATCGTCTCCCCGCTGATTGCTCTAGTAAAGGATCAGATCAGAGAGGCTGAAAAATTCTAACCTGATTCTCGCCAGCTGAATGTCGTTCTGCTTAGTTCTACAGACAACATCGATCATTTCCTGACGTTACTGCGCTGTCTGCTCTGCTGCTATATCCAAGATTTCAGCTGTTCTGTTTTGGTTTTCCCTGCGTCGCTCTCGTCAGCGTCACGGGTTGGTTTTGAAGTGAGTCGATCATCATTAAAGATGATGGACAAGTGGTTTATCCAATCACATGCAAGGATTTTTGAAAAGACCCTGCGTTCTGAAATACATCTCCAATGGAGCTATCCCAGATGAATGTGTGGAGCTAGGAACATTCAGCTGGAGAGAGTCAGGTTACTTTGTGCCAGCGTTTTTATCACTTTTAATAATAGATTTCTGAGTTACTGCATTTTGTTCTGAGTTATGTGAGTTTAACTATACTGTATCCATCCATCCAGATTAGAACTCAGAGGTAGCATCTGTTTTTTTTAACAAATCATATTATTCTATTTAGAAAACTAGAGTTTGTTAATTTGTATTTTGCACAGAATATTGTGTTAGATACACTCAGTGATGACACCAGCGATTCCCAACCAGCAAGATAAATATGTGGAATTATGAGATGATTAACAGGACTGGAAAACAGAAAAAAAACATTTCTGCCAAACACTTCCCTCCAATCTTTGCTGTTTTTTGGGGGGGTTAATAATTTCACCTCACCGGGCCTCTGGAAGCTATTTAAATCAAGCAAGGAAAAATAAATTTCCACTTTAATAATTCATAGTCGTTTGCTCTGTTCTGAGGCATCACAAGCCAAAAAGGTTGGGAACCACTACTACGCCATTACAAAGTGAAATCAGGGTGTAAAAAATGCCATTTTCTGGCCTTTGGAGGTGTTAAAAAACACCATCAACAGATTTCACTGGTCCTCCCAAAAGGGAATAAAGGATGTTGGACCTCTTCCCGTTGCCAGGCAGCATTGTTTCCATGGATATTATTGGACTCACAATGTCACCCCAAGTCAACCATTGGAACATCCCGACTGCTACATCAGAATCAAGACCTGATCTGGAGGGCGACGCTGCAGCCTCCAACATTTGTTTCCTTGGTTTCTTTCCAATAACAACTTCTAACACTTGGGAACTTATGATAGGCTGCTAAATATACAAACACATAAGGTAAAAGTGATGACATATCTGCTGATTAAATCTCAACATGCTTTTTCGCTGCACTCTCCCATGGAGGAAGTCAGAAAATTTCCAGCAGTGGTCTGGAAGTTCAGTTCAGCGATTGAGGTCCGGTGACGTTTCAGCAGAGGTGATCAGCCCGGTGTCGGGCACAGACTGTTCAGGCTCCTCTATGTGCACCGCATTTCCCATGAGCACCTTCTGCTGCAGCAAGTGATGGCACATCTCATAACGCTGTCTCTGGTTCACCATTAGTACTCCTTTGGACCACTTTTGATAGATCCTGACCACTGCAGACCAGGAACAGCCCACCAGAGCTGCAGGTCTGGAGATGCTCTGATCCAGTCCTCTAGACATCACTGTTTGGTTCTTGATGTCAAACTCACTCTAATCCTCAAGCTGGAACATTTTTCCTGCTTTTACCATCAACTCTGAGGAGTAAATTTGTTTCATTTGTTGCTTTATATATCCCAGGAGCCATGATGAAAAGGTAATCACCTGTCAGTGGTCATAATGTTTTGCGTGGTCAGTGTATATTTGCAATAAAACAGATACAGAAGCATTGAGGGATTATTGATAAATCTCTAATATCAAAATAGCGAAAATATCCCCAGAGCCACTCAGAGAGCAGAAATGTCAGCGATAAACACACTGCTCATGTGGACACACACACACACACACAGTTGGTGGTGGAGTAGTGTGTATCCTGATGCTGCGCTACAGTGGGGCTCTGTTCCTGACAGTAATGCAATAAAACTACCAGCTCACTTCCACACAGACCTGCCTGTGCAGCAAAGCACTCTGGGTACAGTCACCACAGCGTCCCCCGAGACGAAACGAACACGAAACCGCTGGAAACGGTCTTCTCTGCCACACACACACACACACACACACACACGCACACACACACACTGTACTTGTAGAGCAAAAGAGAGGGGAAAGCTTTATGAATAAACAGATGAGAGTCCATTAGTTGTGATGTTATTATCCAGCTGTCTGAACTGTGACCTCGCTGCTGAGGGTGTTTATGTGAGCTGAGCAGCACAGACACTGAGTGATAGAGAGTTTAGAAACCTATTTTAGTAGCCAGGAATATTTCGTTAAAGGATCCTTTTTCAAAAGCAATGCATTAGCCCTTTAACCTTTGTCTGGGACGACCACGTCAGCCGTCTCTCACCACAAAGATGCCATCATGCCACTTGTCAGAATTTGACAGGGGCCTTTCATGTTCTGAATTAAATCTGTCTTCTTTATGCTCCTTCATTCTAATCATTGGATTACAGGAACAAACACGAATTAACATGTCTCAAAATCATCCAACGTAGTCTCATGAATGATATCATACGAAAAGTTAGGCACAGATTTTCGTGCGTATCTCAACGAATGACTGTCAGCATGAGCGATCAGCATGTGCAAGCCCCAAAGCAAGAGCCTTAAAAATGGAGGATATTCCTTTCATGCTCACTGGCAATATTTTAATAAAGTCTATGCACTGACATACACTTTGACAACATCTCTAGCGATGGTTAGGGATAGGGTTACAGGGTTAGGGTTATGGAAATAAAATGCATATTTCCCGCTAGAAAGTTATCAAAATCACCATGTTTTCACAGAAAGAGCAGCCTGCATTGAATGTCACGTGATCACAACTCTGGCTCCCAATTATATTGCAATACACTTTGTAGTAATTTGTATGAATATTGGATGAGAAAAGCCTGAATCATCAGATACTGCAGATCATCAGTTATGATTTCACTCAGTTGTTGCAGGTTTCAAGCTGATGAAACTTAAAGCGAATGAAAAATAAATCAGCTACACTGATGTGAATAAAACCAAGAGGAGGACGTGACAACATTGTGCAATTTTTTTTCTCCTTTTTTGGATCTCGGCTTTGTATCCATCCAGCAGACTGAACTGCTTTAGCTGTTGGCTTTTCTTCATATTTTCATGAAGTTACTGTTTCAGTTTCATTTTTTATTTTTGTTATAAGCACCACTTTTTTTTTTCTTCGCACTCCCATCTATGTTCTTCTTGATCATTCGCTTTCAAGTTCTTCCATCTTCTGCAAAGACAAAGAAGTCGACTTTTCAAAGTTAAAAAATGCTATTAAAGTGTGACTGACATCGCTTTGTAAATTATAGCAATCTAATCTCATGTCTCTGAAATAAACCCCTCCATGTGTACCAATAAACAGCCATTTATAATAATTTGCCAGTCAATACGCTGTAGGTTTCACACAGCCGTTTGTATTTACAGGTAAGTGATGTTAACAGGCTGCATGGGAACCTCCAGCATCCTCGTTCTCAGTGTTACTCCCCCGAGTGGAGAGGCGGCCGCGTGTTAGTTCTGATGATAATTAAGTCGATGAATGTGAAAATGAAGATCCTTTGCTCCAACTTAACAGTGTAGGTGCTGACTGAGTGGGTGTGTGAAGGGAAAAGAGAGGGTGTGTGTGTCAACGTGGTGCTGAGAAGAGAACTAAAGGGCCATTTATAGCTGTCACACACTGACAACCATTACCCGTGCATTTACAGTGTGCTCAGCACATACTGTCAGGAAGACTCAGTGCATACACACTCACACACACACACACACACTCACACACACACACACACACTCACACACACACACACACACACACACACACTCCCCACTTTACCTGACAGAGCCTAATTATCGACACCTCTCCCTGTCGGATGAAACAAAAAACTGCTCTATTTTCAGACTGATGGAGTCTGATGTCTCTCTGTCGTTTCCTTCTTCTTCTCGCCCCTCTCAGCGTCTTTTTGTCGTTTCTGCTCGACGCCTCGCCCGCCGCCCACCCCCTTATCCTCCGTTTGATTTCCGACTCGTTAAATAAGACTCAAATTAAAACAGACAATGAGGAAAGTTTCCCCCTCACAGCCACTTTCATTTGTTGTGATTGTTATTCAGAGTCATGGATGGCAGCCTGTGTGTGTGTTTGTGTTCAGAGGTATAATGGCAGCAGTGCCGCCTTTTCTTTGAGACCTGCTTCATTAGTTGTCAAACAGAGCAGCCTGTGTGTGTGTTGCATGGGGGTTTGGGATCAAGTGTTGCTTCTGTAGCTCTGCAGAATTTGTTTTATGGGAGGTCAATAAAATGCATCCAAGCTCTGATCCATTATTTGTTCCTCTGCTCAGATGCAACCAACACGACAATAATGGCACGTTTTGTGTGTGTGTGTGTGAGAACAATGACAACACATTTCCGCAGGACATTTCTTTGCTGTGTGTTCAGTCAGGGATTGAAGAGGAATGCATTTTATAAAGTGATTTAACCAACCGTATAACCAGCACACCCAACCAGGGCTGTGCTGAGTGTGTTCATGTGTGTGTTGGCGCTCTCCAGCGAGCGGATCACGTTTCAGAACATTCCTGAACCATGTAAACATTTATACACAAGCAAAGAAACACACACTTTTCATAACACTCTGAATGCTTCATAAATAAACCAGTCGTTGCAAAGAGCCACACATTCACACACCGAGGTGGAGGAGAGGAAGTGAGCCGAGTCCTCACAAAGATCACAAAAAGCTGGGCCTCATGTTTGGTGTGTTTCCTTGTGACTTTCCAGCAACACGTGACGAAAGTCCTTCCACACATTTCGGCTTGTTACATGCATTCAAAATAAACCTCAAAATAAACTCCTGTCTTCACCGTTTTGCCAAGAGCAAAGTGTGTTTGTGTCTTTCCAGTGGTTTGACACCAGTGGTCTTCCCAAGAAAAAACAAACAAACACAAGACAACACAAGGTTATGTTCAAACAACAAAGTCCCATAGCAGCCATAGTTATTGTGACGGGAACACAGCAGTCAGGCGTCATTGTTATTGAAGCAAAGTCCACACAGGAAGTTGGTAGAGGTGGATGGATGGTCGATGGAAGACCGTTTCACTGTTTCCATCTTTAGTGTTTTTTTTTTTTCAAACATAACTGCAGTCCTTCCCTAAAGCCCAATTTACACCGCTCGTGTTACTGCAGCGCTGCGTTTTTTGCACGGATTACGGACGTATTGCTTGCAACATCAATTTACAGTGGGAGCGTTTTACAGCGTAGCGCTGCATGCGAGACTGCTCCACACTCTCATGAAATCTATCTTGAGAAATACCATGTAACCAAAATGAATCAGACGTTTATTTTTATTATCTTAAATACTTCTATCATGTATTGGCAAGTTTTTGAAAACTCATTCGATTGCACACATAGACTACAGCAGAATTTACTCACCATCAACTCCAACCACTTCTACAGTTTCCCTCCATGCATCTCTTTTCTGTTGCTGTCTTTATAAAAGGAATGCTGGACATTATAAATAATGTTGGGTTTCTCCACTTCGATGATAAATCTTTCCTCGTCTATTTGGCCTTCCGCCGGTTGTGCTGCTAAAATGAACTGGAGTTCACTCGTGAGATTTTATTTTGAAAATCCACCGTAAACTCTTTTACTCTGGTGCCTAACTGCCTGTCTGCTTGATCTAGTTAGTGGAGTTTGTTGCGTTTTAGGCGCGACACGCCTTGGAAACAGAACCAGCGCGTATCTCTCGTGAAGCTGTGTGCTATACGCTCTGGGAACGCTGCAGTTACGTTGTTGTTTTGCGGGCGGTGTAAATTTACTTGTTGACTTTAATGAAAGCGTTTCACAGCGCCTGTCGCTCCGCTGAAGTAACGCTGCTGTTATGCATGTAAATTGGGCTTAACCATGACAACAAAGGTCACCTAACACAAAATAAGAAAATATTATTTACTTTAACATATGGGGAGTATTTCAGATCATTTGCCATCTCTTACTGTTTGTGAGAATTTATTAGTTTTCTTTACGCATCAGCGCTCCAGTAACAAATTAAATCAACACTGCTGTACGTTACTTTCACTACTTAAAGTACAGATTTCTGAATGAGGTATTCATTTTTGCCAAGTGGTAGTCTTGACAGTTTTGTTTTTAAGGAGAACATAGCTTTGACAGCTTTCTTTTAACACCACTACCAGGATTACATCACCACATAATCCTCAGTGACTCAGCTTTGTGTATTTAACAGCACGGAGCTAAACAGATTTCCTCTGAACTCGTTTAAAGTTCTGAGTAAAAACAGCAGAAAAACCACAGGCTGTTTTGGTCGGGGTCTTTCTCACTGACGTCAGTGCACTGAGACTTTTTTGGAAACGTTTGAGAAGCTGGCAGTCACTGCTTGTTCCAATCTCTAATTATTAACTTATAACCTAAATTACTTAGCATGAACTGACCTCTGGAAGAAGAGTGGACTGAGCAACGTTACGTCACTTTCCAAAAATGTCAGAAGTTGAAAGGCCTGAGCTGGTTCTCACAAAGATGGAAGTCTTGATGACTCTGCGCTCCATTCATCACCTCTCCTCTCTGGTCCCACGCTGCTCAGCTGGAGTAAATAAATAAACAGAGGCAGTGAGGATGTGTGTGGAAGAGGAAGGTGATGGGAGGTGTTAGCTCGATCATTCAACAGCTCATGAATCAGACTGCCCTTCCTATTTATCTCACTCTGCAGGGTGCTGGGAGAAGTTTTTTTTTCCTGACTTCTATCTTGTTCTCTCTGGCTCTGCTGCTCTCATGATCCTCACATCTCCAGCTCTCTCTCCTGAGGATGGATGAAGGTGAGCGTGAAGCCAGAAACTCAGCGTATCGATCACCGTAGCATTGGCAGCGCTGACCGGCGAGTAGCTCTGTGAGTGATGCACCAAGAGGCTCCACTCTGGATTCACTCAGGAAGGCTGATCTCAGGCCAGCGAGGCTGAGGCAGGAAGCTGGCTGGACTCCTCACAAAGTTTGAGCTCATCTTCATCTGAGAAATGGCTGCAGGACCTGATTTCTACACTGGATGGGTCCAGCAAACAGGACCTTCAACCAGGAAGCCAGTGTTTAGTTTTGTAAAACACATTACTGTACATGTTAGTTACTTAGTTTACATACTTATTTTAAGCTCAACCATGACATTTTACATAAATATGGGTTGTCTTGTTGCACCCAGCTGGCACCTTCATATTTTAGGTCCATGTCTCAGGTGTCGTCCACACGACAACAGAATTCTGTAAATCCATTATTTTTCTAACTCCTATCCTCATAGGGTCGTGGGGGGCTGGAGCCTATCCCTGCTGTCTTAGGGTGAAAGACAGGGTACACCCTGGACAAGTCTCCAGTTCATCACAGGACACACAGAGACAGACAATCACTCACACTCACACCTACGGTCAATTTAAATTAGTCAATTAACCTAATCCCCATGCATGTTTTTGGATGGTGGGAGGAAGCTGGAGTACCCAGAGAGAACCCACACAGACATGAGGAGAACATGCAAACTCCACACAGAAAGGCCCCGTGCCAGGAATCGAACCCAGTACCTTCTTGCTGTGAGGTGACAGTCTAACCACTGTGCCACCCTTCTGTGCCCTTTCATTTCATTATGATTTCAAGTCTGTGTTCAGTATAATTCAGCTGCATTTTATCATCCAGATGTTAGATAATGTGCATGTTTTTTGTTTCTTATTATCTGGGATAAATCTAGCAGCACATATATGACATGGTTAATTTCAGCTTGTTTACAGGTAAACTACGCACAGTGAGGTCTGTGTACATACACACATGCTAGATTTACGTTCAGAGTGCTTGAAGCCTTCAACCCATTATGTGTAATTATATGTGTGTGTGTAATGGTGTGTGTCTGTAGAGGTAGAGCATGATCACTGGTGTGTTTAATGCACTTTAGGATAGAAAGAAGTTTTATTCAAATGTTTCTGAGGGACGTAAGATAAAGTGTGACAATAATGTGCTGCTCTTCCCCTCCTTTAGTGTCAGTCTTTTTCTTTCTGTCTCGCTCTGTATCCAGCACAAAGCAGTGTACTTAGCCCACACACACACACACACATACACACACACACATGGTAATGAAGTAGGTAATGTAGAACAGCTCTCTCTCAAATACAACACAATTACAACAGATTACACAGCAATAGCTTCCACATGGTTCACAGAAAGTGGGATTACCACCCTCACAGTGTGTGTGTGTGTGTGTGTGTGGTAGGTACTTTTCTTTGGACCACCACCAACACAGCACACTGGTCTGCAACATATATTGAAGCAGACAAGGGGTGGAGGGAAGTACAGGGTGAAAGGGTGAAGGGGGTGATGGAGGAGAGCAAAGGGAAGTAGGGAAGAGGTGGTTGTAAAATACGAATGAAGGCATGTGGTGTGTGTGTGCGCGTGCGTGTGTGTGTGTGTGTGTGTTATATAATAGCATTTAAGTCTCCTGGGATGAGATTTAAAACACAAGTTTAGCTTTTGTCAGTTGCTGCAAACCCGACAGTAAGAAGCGTTTACGCTGCAAACTAAAATGCTCTTTGTGAATCAAATGCTGCCGTTTGCTGAAGAAATAAAACACCAGAATTCAAACTTCACTTCTACTTTAGCAGCATCAGTCCAGAGAAAAGAGTCAGACAGTCACAGGTGTTGCTCTGAAAATGCTGGCGAGGTCAACACAACACCCTGTAAAGCTGCTCCTTCACTGCAACCTGGGTGATCCTGCGCTCAGTTTTTTTTTTCTGTACGCACCGGCCAAAAATATCTGTCCGCCGACATGAAAATCATTCTGACAGACAGACATATGAGTCAAATTATTTCATGTGATCTGCCAGAGAGAAGATTGCAGCCTCATCCGCTGATGTGAGCCATGTGATGGGACACTGCAGTACCACGAGTACAGTACATGCCTTTTTAGCAAGGATGTTTGCTGGCAGTCGTACGACCACGAGCTACTTACAAGACCGCAAAATATGTACAGCATGTGCACGGTTTATTTTTACAAAAAAAAAGCTCAACGTGTATCCACAGGAGGAAAGACAGATGATATTGATGTTAACTATATGCTCAGTGTCATATACAATCATACAGGATGTGCTCACACCCCAACTGAAAAAAACAATAAAGGCAGCTTGTTTAAAGTTATGATATAAGGGCTATATTGTTTTTTTTAATTGGCATATCTCAGGTCAGCGAGCGCACTCTTCCATCACCTGCAGTTTCACCAGATTTTGATTTTGTTCTGGAGATTTTTAGCTGTTTAGTCACACGTCCTGAGCATTTTAACATCAGCAGAAAATGAGTAATTAAAGTATTCTAGTGAGTTAATGAGAAAAATGTACAAATCATTTTTGCAAAAGTGCTACGTGTTTGTCACTGAGTTTTAACAAATACGCACAAGTCAACAAATGTGTTTGAAGTGCAGCTAGTTAGAGGAGGTGACAGGAGCAAATATCTGCAGAGCACCTGGACAGGTGAATGACGGATTCACCCTTCAACCAACCACAGGAGAGCAGCCTCCATCCATCCCTCAACGAGAACAACAATCCACCAATCACACCGCAGGGTGGAGCGAAGCCCCGCCCACACACACTTCCACACATTCAAGCCGATCCACAGAGAGCCAAGTGTTTCTCCTGAGATGAACCCACATGCCTTCACCCTCCTCCCTTTCTTCTCCCCGCAACAAACAAACAGACATTTCTCAGCTCGTTTCCCTGTGCTTTCCCTCACCACATTCCCAGGCTGTCCCGCTCCAACGCCAGTGTTTTCAATAGTGTAACATATCAGAGCCCAAACCAGAGCCCAACGTGGAGGCTGCAACCGCAGGACTGAAACAATGTGAGACTCCAGGGACACCTAGCCGTCCAGGAGGCACAGCAGCGCTCCGTCTTTGGCAGATCTGGTTTGATTTAGTGTCTCTAGTCTGTCTCTCTTTACCTCCTGTTCCTCTCTGGTGGTGATATGTGGTCAACCTCAAACTATTGTGTTGCAAATGTGAAAGTTTTCCTAAATAGACCCTGGTCTCTTCTATTTATGGGAGACAGACAGGCCACAGCATGTTTTTTTTGGTGAAGGTTTCAGGTTTTTCTTACATGTTCATTACATTTACATCTGTTTTTGTACAGAAAACAGCATTTATCTTGTTACTCTGTTTTTGTTCTCCAGCGACTGGAGATGCTTAAAATAACATCTTCTGGAGTTTCATGTTGTGTCATCAGAAACTTTCATGTTCAGTACAGCTTGTGTCGTGTTTTGGTTGTTTTACTTAATATATAATAATATAATTAAAGCCTAAAACTAAGTTAGAAGGGGGAATAAACACAAACAAAGCTAGAAAACATAAATTATACTTAGATTAAAATGATTACCAGCCCATAATAATGCACTTTAGATGGTTTAATTTACTGAATCACATTTTACAGCCTCATTAAGAGTTTTTAAGATTTACAAATCTCAACTACATATAAATTATATGTAGCAGAAAGATGGTCAGACATTTACTGATGTTTTGTTAGATTTATTACAAATCTAAACCAACAACATAAGAGCTGGAAATAAAGCACATAAAACCAAAATATAGCATGAGACACTAGTGCTAACTGAAGTGATGGCTAAAGATGGTGGCTAAAGTATGCTAACATTAATTCACAGACCAATTAAACTAAATCCTTCACTTCTTAGTGACTTAGAGACACAAACCATGTAGCAAGACGACAAGAAAACAACAAATACTAACCTTGTGTCTCTTCGTTTGGTTGCTGACACCTTTACTGTTGTTATTTTCCGTAACTTTTGCCGTTTCTCAACCTTATTTTTTGCCCTCGCTAAAACAGGAACTTGAACGGATATCCGCGAGTCGCCTTCAAAATAAAAGCATAACCAAAGCTAACACCATAAGCACGTCTTAAACAATAAAACGAACTTTTAGCAAGTAACACAAATTAGGTTATTTACATTCTACATATATATTTCTCTCAGAAAGAAAAAGTGAAAATATAATGTGGCATAAGAAGTGTTGAGTCAACATACTTGTGCAGTGTACTTGTAGGCCTTTTTAACCATATTACACTATGTAGCAGATGTACTTTCAAACTTGAGCTGCTTATTTTTTTAAGTGATGGAAATAATGATCATATCTGTAAAAAAACAAAGACTTTTACACTCTAACAATGAAAATATGTAATTTCTAGCGGCACCGTGGTGTAGTGGTTAGCACTGTCGCCTCACAGCAAGAAGGTACTGGGCTCGATTCCTGGCCTGGGGCCTTTCTGTGTGGAGTTTGCATGTCCTCCCCTGTTTTCTGCGGGTACTCCGGCTTCCTTCCACCATCCAAAAACATGCATGGGGATTAGGTTAATTGGTTAATTTAAATTGACCGTAGGTGTGAATGTGAGTGGTTGTCTGTCTCTATGTGTCCTGTGATGGACTGGAGACTTGTCCAGGGTGTACCCTGCCTTTCACCCTAAGACAGCTGGGATAGGCTCCAGCCCCCCACGACCCTATGAGAGGATAAGCGGTAGAAAAAGGATGGTGTGTGCATGTTATGGCTGTTAACATGAAGAGGACACGGCCATGCTGAGCCGCTGCTCCAGTTTAAAATGAGCTTGAAAAGCACATTTTGGTTGTGGCTCCTCTCTGGTCAGCGACAGACTCGCTCTCTGGCTCCTCAGGTTTCTGTTGTCATATTTCTGGGAATTTGATGCAATGTTTGGAAACTGAACAGCAGGGTGGATCTCAGTGTGTGTGTGTGTGTGTGTGTTTGTGTGTGTGTGTGTGTGTGTGTGTGTCTACACTAACTCTGTTCAGCCAAAGATGATTGTGTCATTACAGCATGCAGGGCGTGAGAGCTCTCTCTCTCTCTCTTTTTCTTTCTTTCTCTCTCTCTCTCTCAGTGTCAGGGTCTCTCTCTCTCTTGTTCTGGTCTCTGTCAGTCATGCACTGTGTTCTCACTCCTCACTCTTCTGATGTCATTTGGGAGTGGATTGATGGGTGGAGGGGCTTTATGAGAAACACACACACACACACACACACACACACACACACACAGATCTGGCAGGGTGTTGGTGAATTATGGGTTTTTAATGCCTAACACTGGGGCTGATCCAGAGAGGAAAAGTCAGGCCAACTTGCCGTTAATCAAACCATTTCCCCTGCATGTGTGTGTGTGTGTGTGTGTTGCACCTCGTTTCTGATGCTTGTGTCCCCACGAAACAATTCACAGCAGGCATCAGATGCTCATGCATGCAGCTCGTGCAAAGCAAACGCTCGTAAACACAAACAGCGTGCGAGGAGCTGAGACGAAAGACGACGAGAGAGGAAGTGGAGAGAAGGAGGGAGGACGTGGGAGAAGAGAAGGTGAAGATAAATAGAGAGAGAAAGTGATGCAGAGAAAGGATAATGGCTTCCATATGAGAATGTCAGAGCTTTTTCCTGCTTGCTTCTTGGTGTAATCATATCAGCAGTCGGGTCGTTTCCAGCCTTCATAAATGTGAGGTATGCAGCGAGTTTCAGGATCCAACTTCCTTCACATAAACACCCCTTAGAAAAACAAGCCAGTTGGACCTGAGTGTGTTGAGTGTGTGTCCTGTCCTGTGTGAGGGAGGGTGTGTGTACAGTACAATACACACAGTTGTGTACGTGGCCTTTGTGTGTGTGTGTGTGCAGATTAGGATGTGATGAGTGAAGTGAGTTGAGGCACTCTTGTCAGTCGTAAAGTGTGTGTTGGGAGTTCAGTGTCGCCAGAAATTTAAGACGTTACTGTCAAGGAAATATTTAGATATTCCTGAACAACAGTATGTCTTTTTTTAATGTTTTTACCACAGCTTTATGCACAGAAACAAGAAATCTGCCTCTCTTATTAAATCTGCATTGTAGATCTGAAGCAGCCATAAAACTCTTTGTGTGTCTCAGTGTGGGAAAAGAAAGTGTTGCATCCCTAACAGCTGTGTTACTGCTTTTCTCTGAGCTGTTCAATAAGATGCACAGTCCTGGTAGATTTCACTGTAATGTGAAAAGCATCGTGTCTAACGTTTACCTGACGGGCACTGAGGCAAAATGACTGTTTCCAAAGTCCGTCCTCACAGTATTATGAAGTGTGTGTGTGTGTGTGTGTGTGTGTGTGTGTGCGCTTTGGAGTCTGATAAGCCTTCAAAGTCATTAATCAAACCTGCCTGGATTTCATCGACTCACCAAAACCTCAAGCGACACCCACCACCACCACCACCACAGGGCTGTTTCCTGTCTGAATGCTTTGATCCACCGTACTGAACTGTCTTTAAGGGCGTTTTCACACCTACGGTTTGTTTGCTCTGGTCCGAATCAACACACGGCAGCATTCACAAGCAGACCAAAATGTGTGATGCACGAGGAAACTGCTCTCTAATTGGTCGGAATTTCCTCGTGGGAAAACTCCAGGAAGTAAACAAAGAAGAGCAGACTCCAGAGCGCCGCTTTTCAATTTTACAATGGAGATAAAGCTACGTGGGTTGCTCTGGTCATCGTGTGTTACGTGGTTTGTACTTATCACTGCAGACAAACGGTACAGTTTGAAGCCCCCCTAAAATATTCTTCTTATTAATAGTTTTTAGTTTTTTTTTATACAAAAAAGTGCTGACAAATTCAGTATAAAGTGGCCAGAATATGAGTTTAAATAAATAATCATATAACCTTGCATTATTCATAATCCCCTGTGGCCCAAGTGTCGAAAATTGTGCGTCAAAGCGTGCTAAAAACATGCTAAAGTGCCCCCTTTGGAGGCAAAAATGCGCATTAAAGTGCTCCCCTAAACTGCCCTATTAGCTGGTTAAAACATGATTAAAAAAAAGGTGCTCTATATATATATATATGTGTGTATATATATATATATATATAAAATATATATACACACTAAGAGGCATTAAAACGCAACAAAGTCAATGTAAAATAAAATTGGATATAACTACTTTGTATACAACAGAATGTTTTGTTTACTACCACTCGTGGCTATTGAAACTATGGAGCCACATTTTTCAACTCAAACAATAAATTAACGTTTTTGCATGTGTGATTCGTTAGGACATTGTTTGAAAGCTTTCAATGAGTTCTTTTGGTGATTTGAGCTCAACTGGTCAAGGCTTTAAAAACCCGGAGGAAAAATGCAAGCTGTCACAGACGGTCACCATGCACAGACATAATGTGCAGGTTATGGACTGGCCGCTTTATTCCCCGGATATGAATCCGATTGAACACCTTTGGGACAATCTGGATCGCCGTGTACGGCGTCGTATTCCACTGCCGGTGACAGTTGCTTATCTCCGTGCTGCACTCTTGGAAGAGTGGGAAGCGATTCCAGTGGCTGAAGTCAACGCGCTCATCATGTCTACGCCACGACGATCACACAAGATACTGACATTTGTAATCCATGTGGATTAATTTTTCTATTGTTGCTTTTGTTCATTCATGTTCAGTATCACAGCAAGTGAAATCGCCCCATAAATTATGAAAATTCAAATTAATATAAAAAAAATCCAACGTTGTGTTTTTAATGCCTCTTAGTGTATATACAGTCATGGAAACAATTATTAGACCACCCTTGTTTTCTTCAATTTCTTGTTAATTTTAATGCCTGGCTCAACTAAAGGTACATTTGTTTGGACAATTATATTGCTAACAACAAAAATAGCTCATGAGAGTTTAATTTAAGAACTAAGGATTATTCATTTTCCATGGTTTTCTTGATAATAACCAAAATTACTTAAATTCTTACATCAATAGCTATGGCATTGTACCGCCAAAAACACTACTTTTAAGCATTCCATGTTTTCTTTTCTGTTTGCTTTAAACACATGATACACACAAGAGTTAATACTTGATTGCATAACCATTGTTTTTGATGACTGCAGCCATGCGTCTTCGCATGCTCTCCACCAGCTTCTGACATTGTTCTGCTGTCACAGCAGCCCATTCCTGTTGGACAAATTCAAACAAATTTTCTTTGTTTTTGGGCTTGTGGTTCTCCATTTTGAGTTTGATGATTTTCCACAGGTTTTCAATTGGATTAAGATCTGGTGATTGAGCAGGCCAAGGCATGGTGCGAATGTTGTGGTTCTCCATTCAGGCTTTAACTGACCTTGCCGTGTGGCAAGGGGCATTGTCTTGTTGGAAAATCCAGTCATTCGAGGCAGGAAAGAGTTTTCCAGCTGATGGAAGAAGACTGTTTTCAAGGGTAGTCCTGTACTTGACCTGGTTCATTTGGCCTTCACACAATTGCATTTGCCCTGTTCCACTCAGACTGAAACAACCCCAGATCATGACTGATCCACCCCATGTTTTACTGTAGGGGCAAGACAGTCTGGGTTGTAAGCTTCTCCAGGCTTCCTCCTAACCAGTAAGTTGGCTGGAGTGGGCATCAATTCAAAATTGGATTCATCACTGAAGAGAACCTTAGCCCAATCATCAACAGTCCAATCCTTGTGGTCTCGAGCAAAGAGTAACCGGGCCTTCCTCTGCCTTTCATTGATGAAGGGCTTCTTGCGTGCTCTGTGTGACTTCAAACCAGCTTCAACAAGTCGGTTTCGAACTGTCCTTGCCGAGCAAGTCACATTTCGACAGTGCCCACTCATTTTAAGGTCCCTGGAGGTCTGACGCGATTCCTGACACAGGAACGGATGAGTGCACGGTCATCTCGTGGGGTAGAAAGACGTTTCCTGCCACGGCCAGGTAGCAATTTGGTAGTGCCATGTTCAGCTTGTTTTTGTTGTTGGAATGAACGGCTGTCTTGGAGATCTTCAGTTTTTTCGCTACCTGTCTCTCACTCATGCCAATTTCCAGCAGTGCCAAGATGGCTGCCTTTGTTGCTTCACATAATTCTTTTGTTTTAGGCATTATGTGAGAGCTGACAACTTCTGAGTTGTGCTACGGCTTGAATGTAAGCAGGAAACCACTCTAGGCCTTTGCATGTGCAGTGCTGCTTGTGACATGAAATGGCCTCTTATATACCCTGGGAATCAATTAAGCTTAAGAATGTCAAATAGGACATAAAGTATTATGTGACCAGCTGCATTTTTTGTTGTGTTCATTGTATTATACGTTTAGTGGTACCAGATATTAGAATGAACAAGAAATTGAAGAAAACAAGGGTGGTCTAATAATTTTTTCCATGACTGTATGTAGATTTTATTCAAACTGCTTAAGTAAAAGCAATGCTGTGAAATTCACGTTTATTTATTTTTTTTAGACTAGCTGCTGCATTAGAAAGACTCTGCCAGGGTTAAAGTCCACGGCACCTGATGAACTATTGATAACTGTTCAATCCCTGCTGGAGTGTTTCTCTGTGCACTGCAGCAGCAGATCAAACCTGCTCCATGTTGCTCACTCGGCTCTCCAGGGGTCGCTGAGGGGGTCAGCGGAGGCTGCAGACCTCCTGCCTGAGCGCTCAGCTGGCAGCACAGAGCTTCAGAGGGCTGCAGCAGGGAGATGTTGAGAGGCTGAACACACACCGCCAACGTGTGTGTGTGTGTGCGCTGTAAGCTCCCACTGCTCAAATATTCACAAATTAGCCAAAATCCAGGGTTCAGTTACACACACACACACACACACACATGGTTGACTGGGCAGAGGCATTATTCAATTGGCTCAGGTTCAACAGCAACACTCAGGGAGCAGAGAGGATTATGGGGGAGTGAGCTCTGCCCCCAGAGGTTGAAGTGATACATACTTCTCATAAATATACGTCTGTTTTTCTACTTTTTATTGTTCAGTGAAATAACACGGTGGGGATTCAACGGAGGCAAGCTCCCAAAACATCTGTTGTTCCGATCACTTGACATTTGGCTGGAAGTTTAGTGATAAAACTCTTCGGAGACTCAGTAACCGAAGCGGTTTATGTTTTCCTGCAGCAGGAAAAAGCATTTTGTTTTTTAACAGGTCATCCACAGTTGGTTGGTCTCAAACTGTCCCGGATTGGTTAATAAAAATGTGTGTAAATAAAAAGGTACTGTCCTCTCTGTTTGCTTCAACAGTATCAGCGGTTTCATGGCTCCACAGGTTTTAACCAAAGTTATGTGAAGCAGGCTGCAGACTGCAAAAATGAAACCAGACAAATCTCTACTTTTATCAATTTGAAACAGAAAATATGTCACACGTCATACGTCATTTCCTTCTTCCATAACAGTGGAGGAGAACATCAGGAACACATGTCAGGAGCTGAGTTTTCATTAAAACTATATGTGATGACTGGTGTGTTAACTGCATGTCAAATTAATCAAGAGCACAAAAGGACAAACTGCCTCCTAAATTACTGTAAGACTGCTTGCTGACAAGCAATATAGCATTTAAAAAGGTTATTTTTTTTGTCCAGCACAACAAAAAAGGCAGCCAGTGAGGGAAAACCAGCCTCTCTGATCTGTTTTCACTAAATATGATTTGGTCCAGGATGTTAGGATGTACAAGCAGACATAACATTACGACCACCGGACCCATATTGTGTTGGTTCTCCTGTCTGAAGGTTTATTCTGTGGTATGTGACTCCTTTCTGCGTTCAGCAGCTTTAACTCCTCTGGTCTGTTGGATCAGACCACCAGACCAGCCTTCACTCCCCAGCTGCATCAGTGATCCTTGTCCTCTCATGACCCTGTCTCTGGTTCACCACTGGTCCTTCCTTGGACCACTTTTGATAGACCGTGACCACTGCAGACCAGGAACAGAAGATGCTCTGATCCAGTCCTCTAAACATCACTGTTTGCTTCTGGTTGTCAAACCCTGACATGTGAACATTTTTCTTGCTTCTAACATCAACTCTGAGGACTAAATGTTCATTTGATGAAGAGATAATCAGTGTGATTCACTTCACCCGTTAGTATTTATAATGTTATGCCTGATCAGTGTCTGTGATTAATGGAAAAGGTGCAGGTATTAAAAAAAATCACAGTGGAAAGTCCATGAACACATAGACTAGACTAACATGCTTTCAGGTCGTCCTGATCTTCACGCTCAGGTCGGATCCAGTGTTTCTGCAGCATAAATTCACGGCGGTGACATTTGACTTTCACTCCTGGCCTTTAGCACAGCAGCTCTGTCAGATCACTGTGTGTGTTTGTGGTGATGACTGGAATAGACATTACTACTGGTGGGACGTGATGATATCGTATTCTGTGCATGTGCACGCAGCCCTCATACAATGACATCATCATCATCATCACTGTGCAAAGTGCTGTACTGTGTTTTTTTTTTAAGTGGTGATCAACAGGATGATATCATCATCACTCATCCTTGCCAATCACAACACATTTCTGGGCATCGGCTCATTGATAATCTCAGTTTCCTGGCAGCGGCTGATGATATCATGAGGTAGTGAGCGGTGATGTCACAGCTCCAGATTGAAAGTGAGAAAGAAAGAGCGATCTGACAATTTAATCCTTCACAGTGATGCTGGAGATGAATGAAATATAAAAATCAATAGATGAGAGCAGAGCAGATTCATCTTTCTGTTGTTTGGAGAGATGCAGGTGAACGAAAGAAGCGCTTCATGTTTCTCTAAAGATGAACGGTATTAACCTTGAATATCCTCTGACTTTTCACCCGACATGTTTTCATCGCAGCTCGACACACTCTGCTGCTTTGTCTCAGTCTCTTTATCAAAACTACTACAGCGACTTTTGGCGTCTCTGTACGATTAGGCAGCAGTTAGGTTTAAAGAACGTCATGGGCTTAAAATTTCTACGTTCGTACGTTGAAAATGACTCGTGAACTCATCTGTTTGTACGTCTACGTCTGTTTTTCTCCTCTATGAACATCATATTTGTTGGATTCACCCACCTCCCTCTCACATGAGTCTTTTAGCTCTTTAAACTACGTCACCGCACTCCTGTTTCTCAGAGCGTTTATTATGGATTTTTCATTATAGTTAATGGAAAACCAGCTGATATTCACACCAGAAAGGGTTTGTTGTACACCAACAGCTGAGACAAAGCCTCTGTAAAAACTCCAAAAACTCCATCAGCCTTCTCCGTACTTCAGCGCTCAAATGTTAGCCGGCTAACACCCAAATAATAAAGCTACTAAACATGATCAGCATGTTAGCATTGTCACCCAAGAATAATCTGCTGTAAAGATACAATAAAAAAAAAGAAGCTAATTCTCCAAAATACACATTATTACCTCCGCCAAGGAGGTTATGTTTTCACCGGGGTTTGTTTATTTGTTTGCAAAATAACTCATAAAGTTGAGGACGGATTTTGATGAAATTTTCAGGGTTGGTCAGAAGTTGTCTAACATTAAACTGATTATTTTTTGGTGGTGATCTGATTCAACGGCACCACCATTAATCAGTTTTAAGTTGGGCCACTTCCAGCCAATCCTAAAAATTTCATCCATAACTTTTTGAGTTACTTTTCAAACAGACAAACCAATAAACAAACAAACAAACAAACAAGCCCCGGTGAAAACATCTCTGAGTGCTTTTCTAGATAGATATTCACTGCTATTGCTAAAATGCTATTTTATCATTTTAGTTTTTTTGGAAACCCAGTTTTACCTGCTTTTTACAGTTTTGTTTTCTTTGCTTTGAAAGAAAGCGTTTCCTTTTCTTCACGCAGCACAATTATCCGTGCACCAAAATAAATTTCCATTTTGGTTCCAGGAGGAAGCCGCTTCTTGCCAGCACAGTGTCTCTTGCGGCTAGAAATGACAGGCATCCGCTGCCATAAATCACAAGTATGATCGCTGTATTGTCACATTTTGTCCTGAGTCCCTCGAGGGAAAGATGCCGTCACCTGTGAGGGACGAGGGAAGAGGGAGGTGAGAACGTGTGACAGAGGAGGACGAGATGGAGGGAGGAAGGGTGGGAAAGGAAGGAGAAAATAGAGGCAGATGTGAATATATTCATGGGAAATGGATTACTAGACGCAGGAGAGAAAGATAATTGTTTGGAGTATTCTTTCCAAGTCCCAGCTCAATTTCAAACCCTCCACTTAAGTAAGTGGGTAAGAGTGGGCTTCAGTGTGAGCTAGAAGTGGCAGCAGTGAGGGAGTGTCATCCCTGCACTTACACTTCACTTCAGCACACACACACAGATTATATTGTTCTTCAGCTCTCCATTGGTAAATCATACAGCAACACCTTTCTACAGAGAGAAGACTCCATTAACGCTCACCCTCGTACACAATCATCACATCACCCTCCTCCTCATCCTCATATTCCTCCTTTTATCTCCTGCTCTCGTCGACTCCATGCCTCCGTCCTCATTCACACTTTTTCCCTTCACGGCCTCCTTAAACAAACTCGTCAGCCGCCTGAAAATGACCACATCAGTCACTTTTCAGCCAAGACGACAAACGGTACTGTATGTTTATGACCAAGAGACAATAAAAGCTTTCGGTTTGATTTGAAGTGACAAAGCCGTCCAGCTGTGGAGCTCCAGAGTGAAGAGAGACTCAGCAGGTGTTTGTAGGGAAACAAGTATAAGAGTGGCCAAAGAAAGGAAAGAAGAGACACAGGAGGATCTGAGGCACATTCATATTAACTCTATTATTCATATTAGTCAAGACAATCAATAACATGTCAGTGAAAAATAATTCAGATTCTACGAGGCCAGAGATTATTTTTATTATCAGTTAACTTGTTGATTATTGTTCATTGTTTGGTCTACACAGAAAAAAATATTGTAATATAACCGATTTTTTCTCTATTTTTAAAATACCGTTTAGTTTACAAAAAGAGACTGATTTTACATGTCAAATGTAAAATAACATGAAATCGATGTAACTGAAACCACACAATATTTATGTTCATTTACAAAAAAAAAGCATTAGAAATACATATATTTATTGTTAAAATATGTTCACAAATGTATCATAATTTCACAAATATTTGTCTGTTATTTAAGGGAATAATATTCTACTTTAATACTCTAAAAAAAAAAGGAAAAAATATTGTGGCAACCAGGGGAAGCTCGGTGTTGCAGAAGGACAGCATACATATCAAAACAGTGTAAACTGTATCTGTTATATTACACCAATATAATTCATTATATTCTTTCTGTAAAATAATGTCATTAAAACCAACTAATAACAGAATATTTCTGTGAATTTAAGTATTATTATTCATAATACAACATTTATCTAACATATTTCTAGGTATTTGTTATAAAATGTGAAAATGTTTCTAATTAAACGTTAAAAACAACCTGAAAATAAGGCAAAATCTTGTTAAAATTTCAAATACAAACTATTTTAATTATGGAAAATAACCATATTTTAATGAGAATCAAAATGACGCCCTCAGAATGTCTCAATGATAAGAAACCAGAAAATATTCACATTCAAAAAGCTGGAATCAGATTTTTTTTTTTTAAACACTCACACTGATTAATCAATTATCAAAATCATTGGTGTTTAATTTAATAGTTGACAACTAATTGATGACTTAAAGGTTGTTGCAGATCTGGAGTTCCTGTTTGAAAAGGCTGTATGAACCTCTCTAACAGTTTCTGTTTCTGAATGATGACTGACTGTTCATAAACTTAACACAACTAGTGCCTACAGGTCAGTTTGGGTGGTAACCATGGTTACCATCATGTAAAATAAGTTCAGGGATTTTGACTGAATGATTGGGAAGCAGTAATATTCAGTGCTAACAGTGTTACTTCACCATCGTCTCCCCTCTGTCCACCTCTGATGCTGAAATATGAACTTAATGGTCACATTTTGAAACTGTTCAGAGAGCAGAGCCAAACCTCAAACGAAGGCTGTCAGCATCCAGTCTGTGTACATAAAGGTTTTCAATCCAGCTGAAGGAGGAGGAGGGTGTGTGTGTGTGTGTGTGTGTGTGTGTGTGCAGTTCCTCCTGACGGGGTGAAGAGCACCAGCAGTGTGATGTGGTGATGGAGGGATGACGAGAGGGATAAAAGAAAAGAGGAGAAAGAAACTGACAGAGATCCATTAGCTAATGGATGTCTTCAGTCCTGTCTCGTCTCTCTCTCTCTCTCTCTCTCACACTCTCACACACACACACTGAACTGGTGTGTTTTTGTGAATGTGTTCAGCGCTCAAACAAACTGACTGCATTCTTCAACCCATCCAGTCGAGGTCGTAAATATTCTAAGTTTAACCCAGATCACCTGAAAAATTAAAACGTGAATGTGCGTTCACACTCTAAATCCATTTGTATCAATGTGTGTGTGTGTCATGAGACAAAAACTGATTGGTGTCAATAAGACGTCTGTGGCTCCTCTTTGATTAAGCCTACAGGCTACGAATAAGAGAACAACACCTCACACACATGTTTACTGAAGTCACTTTTGGGGTATTTAAGCATTTTACCCTCCCTTTGGGGACAAACTTTGATTTCCTAAAAACTTACCGTAAGCCTAACTAACCCCAACCCTAACCTAACTCAAACCTAACCCTAACCACTGACCCAAAATCAATGTTTTAACTATTGTGGACATGGACTTTGTCCCCAATTGCACATGTCGTCCCCAATCAACCGGTCTTAAGTCAAGTGTGTGACCCCAATTTGGACATAAGGCAGACACACACACACACACACACAGAGCCTGTGGTTGTCCTGATAGCTAACTCCAGGCAGGGCCCATCTGTCTCATTACAGAAATGGTTCTCACTGGAGAATTTGTATTGTTTGTGAACACACACACACAGACACACACACACACACACACACACACACACACACGCGCACACACAGGATGTGTGTGACCACGTCGTTGGCAGCGCTGGGCGTCTTACTCAACATCAGAGCTGCTGGAGACAGAAGCAGCTTGATGCGACAGAAGAATGGAGGAGAAACAGAAAGAAGAAGGTTTCAATAATGAAAGAGTGGAAGTTAAAAAAAACACCCTGAACCCTCAGTCTGAGCTTTACACACAGTTGTGTAACAGTCCGACCCTGAACGACCTGCCAGATCTTTACGGGAATGAAGCTCAGCGTTTCAACACTGAAGAGCGAGTTCAGCGTGACGAGTTCCAACTATTTCATTTTTAACTTTGATTCACATTTTAGTTTTTTCATCGATGCGAGCAGAACGTAAAGAGGGCATCAATGGTGGAAGAGCTGACACCACCAAGGAGTTACCGAACAACAACAATGAAAAACAAAGATTTAAAAGAATTAAATCAATTAAAAATATATGCTAAATAAATAAAGAGAAAAAAAATAACAACAAAATAATAAATAGTTGATAAATAATAAGTAATGATAAAAAAGATAAAATAATAAAAAAACTGAGCCACTGTGAAATAGTTCGCTCACATTTGATTTATGAAGAAACAAATTAAGTTCAAACTATGTTTGAATGAATTATTGGCTGCTGACGTTTCCATTGTCCTCCATTTTGTGTCTTATTTTTGTGCTGTGAATTTTTTTTTGTGTAACTGGAAGGATCAAAGTCAAAGTTGTCAGCTTCTGCAACAAAACACAAGAAATAAATCTGCCACGTTTGTTTTTTTCACTGCATCAGCTGCTCTGGTGAGTCCGTTCCTGGGCTGATATCTTGTGTTATTTTATGAACCTGGCTTTATATTGACGTTTGGTGACAAACTGAATGATAAAGACTCTTTTTATTGAATCACTGCTCATTCATTCTGTCATTAAAGAGCTTTAAAGTGGAGATATTCTGCTCCCTGCATGTTTTCCACGTTCCAACTAGAACATTTTTACACATTTTAATGTTCAATAGTCATTTCATCAGCTCAGGAACAGTGTTTCTGTTGAGTGGCTCTCTTCAGTGTGGACTTAAAGCTTTCTACAGATTTCTTAAATACACAAAAACAAAAAGCACAAGCTGAAAGGAGGAGGACTTTAAGCAGCTCTGCTCCAGTTTATCTAAAGGGAAGTGGGCTGACTCTCTCCAGGTCATGTAGAGCAGGTGTTCAGTGAACACAGGTGAGCTCAATCAGAGTGACGACTCCAGGGAAAACAAGGAAAACAAGGAAAACGACCCTGCTGCCTCTCACTTCCCTTAACTACATCCTCACCTGTGTCTAATGAGTGACAGTGATGATGAAAAAAAAAAAACACAGACACATTTTTCACAGAGAAGAAAGAACTTTAATTAAATACAGTGAGAGTCAAAAAGTGATTTTACACTTCAAAGTTTAAAATAAAAAAAAGAGTCGTCAACATCTTTCCCCTCCACTCTGACACTACTGATGATGTCTTTATGAATGACGACCGCCACTGTTAAAGCCTGAACGCAGACAAGCCGTGATAAATGTGACTACTGTCGCTGGACAAGTGCTTCAGATCATACTTCCTTTAACCAAACCCTCTATGTACTCCTTCCTATACAGATATTTATATATGCACTATTAAAAAAAACATCCTTTAGCTTTAAAACATCACATTTTTCCTTCAGAGAAAAATGAAGACACACTCGGACACACAGTCGCAGGCACTCTAGACACGAACAGAAAAGTGGTCTCCTGACCCATATTTGAGATAAAATAAATAGGTGGCTCATTCTGTGAGGGAAAGGAAAAAAAGGACAAACATACAGAGTATTAAAAGCCCAATCAGAGAGGAGGAAGGAAGCAACGAGAGGAGAAAGCCTCCAGAAAGCAGCTCTGTTCAATCTTCAAACCACATGGAAGACGAACACGGAAAACCATCGAGACACATTCATGACCTGTACGCCTAATCACACGACTAAATGAAGCAAAGGTTAACATCAATGATACGAACAACATCGTGACAACATGAAAAATATCCTCCTGCTTCCTTGACACACACACATGTTCAAATAAAAGTACAACATGGCTTTTTTTTCTTAGTTTGAATCTTGCAGTGGACGTATGGCTTTTTAATAAACAGACACTATGATACAAAACAAAGAAGATGCCTTAATATGATGTGAGAGACAAAGCAAAGGACACACATTTATGAATATGGGTTTTTCCTAAATCCACAAATTAATATTTAAAAAAAAAATGTTTTCTTTCTTTTATAAATTCTTGAAAACGTCCCTGATCGCTCCTCCTGATTTTTGGTCAATGCTCTAATGGCCGACCTTCAGTTTTGCTCATTATTATTTAGTTTATGTTTAAAAACTGAAGAATCCCTTCAGGCAGGAGTTCAGATTCCTGGTTATCAAACAGGGATTTACTTTGTCACAACATGTTAGATTTTTTTTCTAGTTAAGAATCCAAATTCAGGCTCAAACAGTTTGTTTGCTGCAAATATCACTGACCTGAATGACGAACAAACAATAAAGATGTACATGTGAACGCATCCTTACACAGTCTGACAAGACAGGAGTAGAAACTGTAGCCTAAGACTGTTTAGGCAATAATGCCTCAAATATAGGTTTTGGCAAAATGAACATAACCATAACCGAATTAAGACTGCTGAAGCAGAAACACTGCAGCTCTCTCAACAAATCATCTCACCGAGCATTTAAGACATGTCGCTGGCTAATTGTCCTGCGCTGCAAAAGAAAGTCCCTTTTTCTCCTTTTAGTTTGACAAGACGAGAAAATTCATATTTCATCTTTACCTCTTAAAAAAAAAAAACAAGAGAAAACTGTGATGCAAATATGGTGCAATGGTGACTGTAAAACCTGAACTGAGCTCGGGTGGATTTGAAAAAAGTGAACCTCTTTTACAAAAACTTAAAGGGGAAGTGCTGTTTTTTTACAGAGGGACCTTATTTCTGGGACAAAATACTGCCGTTTACTCACCATTTCACTTCAGAGTCATTTGGAGTATTTCCAACAATATTTTGGATTTGATGATATCCATTTAACAGGAGTGAAGGGGGCACTGAAATGCAGCCAGTAAATGACACAAACTTGACCATTTCTCAAATAACAGACATTTAATAAGATAACTCCTGACTCAAATGAGAATAGTAACAGAGTAGCCCATCTTATTAAACGTCTGTTATTTAAGAAAAAGTTTGTGTCATTTCTGTGCCCCCTTCACTCCTGTTAAATGGATATCGTCAAATCCAAATATCATTAGAAATACTCCAAATGACTCCAAAGTGATATGTGTGAGTAAATGACAGCATTTTATCCCAGATATAAGGTCCGATTTGTAAAAAAAAACAGCACTTCCCCTTTAAAAAGTTGGATTTTAAGCAGCCTGATAGTAACATAATAACACATAAAATAACCACAACCTGTCATCAGGTGACGGTGGAACAGAACGTGTTTAAATAATGAGCCGGCAGCACAGAAACAACGGCAACAAAAAGTTAATTATGACCTTTTGTCAACAGAAATATGTTTGAATCAAAGCCTGTTTTTTAATTCAAACTATGATCCTTTCATTCCTAAACCCAACCAAGTAGTTCTGTTGCCTAAACCTTATTCATTTCTGTGGTTTACACGTAATGTGCTGTTAAGAGGCTGTGGTCATTTCACGTTGATTTAAGACTCAGTTGATGATTTAGTGATTATCTTTGCAGCGCAGGATTTAAGACACACCACTGAAACATTTTCCCGAGTTGTTAGACGTAGCAGAAAAGTGTCCACGTAACAAAAGGAAAAAAAAAACAATCTGATTGGCCGGCTGAGCGCAGGAAGAATATAAAGAACACAGCAAACCAAAAGGAAGAGAAAACTCAAACAAGGATTCGTGGATTAAGACAAACATTTGAGACGGCAACTCTCACGACTCAATCAAAGTCCAAAATGGCAGCAGTCTTTAAGACGTGTTCCCCTCTTCTGGAGGCAGATCATCAGATCAGGTGGTTACAGGGCGGAGTTGTTTAGAAGCTGCTGTTGGCAAGCAGTGAGCACACACACACACACACACACTTAGTTATGGCCTTTTTACAGTTAGCTCATCAATCCTGATGTCTAATTTCTCTCTTGAGAGGTGAGAAAAGTGGAGAGACTTTTAATTCTTGGTTTGATAAATGGCTGAATTTTGTCTCTTCACCTTCTGTCGGCTGAACGATGGAGTTTGTAGAAAAGCACACAGGAGTGGTGGTGAGGCTGAGCTCAAACGTGGAGGTTTCTTCAAAGGCTGAAACTGCAGCATCAATGCAGAGGAACACCTCGCTGTTGCTCCTGCTGGAAGAGCCACGCTGGATTTGGCAAAATGAAGTGAAAGTGTGTGTCTGGTTCGGCTTGTCTGTGTCGGCTGGATTTGACCCGTCTTCCTCGGCATCATCGTCAGGTATCCTTCACATTATATTCCTTCATTAATGACCAAACTTCATAAACAGAAAATCCCTCCTGTGAGAAGGTGATTATCACACTGTAACTGCTGCACCAAAAGAAAAGCAAATCACTCGAAGGAAGAAGTGGGTTCTCTCCAAAATAAATACACTTCCTGTGTCCGTGGACAGTCGTGACGTAGGCGTGGCCGTTCTCCTATAAAAGCATCGAGGTGTACAAAGTCTAAACAACTTATTTCTTTGCAAACAGTTTGTTTTTTTGTTCTTGGTCTGATTTTCTTCTGCAGTTGTTTCTGTGTTAGAAAGGGCCTGAGTTGAGTTTGTTCCTTCAGATCGGGATCTGCTTCAATCCCTGACCGGAGTCTTGACTTGCACCAAAATCTCTCTCTCTCTCACACACACACACACACACACACACACACAGTCATGCACTCACACCTTTACATGGGTGGGACGATCATTCCCGGGATTACTGTTGGTTGGGAAAAGAAAGAGGGAGGGAGGGAGAGAGAAACAACTTTTAAAACACAGCCAAATATTTTTCAGCCCCATAAAAAATTCCCTCGTAAATACATCAATATGTTTTCCCATCTGTGCAGCTGTGTGACTGCAGTGACATTTAAAACATCAATAGGCAGATAAATCAGTACAATCGAGCGGGGACGCATCATATAAAGTTGGCTCTTGGCGACACACACACACACACACACACACACACACACACACACACACACATTTAATTCTGTGCAGGAACAGTTGGTGTATTTTACTGTATGTTTGTGTGTGTGTGCCTGACAGATTGCATCATGCCTTGTGTTGTGTTTAAACCCAAGGGATGGGTGTCAACATGTGAAAGACAAAGCCCAAAGTAACACACACACACACACACACACACACACACACACACCAACAACAACAACAGATGACATAGTGAAAACTTTAAAGGGGAAATAATTAATTTTTAGTACCAGCAAGGCAAAACTCTACAAAATGTATTGTTTCAGTCAAGCCTCCATTTCCCATCTTTTTCCTTTGTGTGCAGCTCTCACACACACACACACACACACACACACACACACACACACACACCACAGGGCAGGTATACTGCCAGTATAAACTGTCAGGAGAGTCGAGCAGCTGTCGTTGTTGATCGCTCCCTGGTAAGCTGCCAGTGTGTGATCACTGGGTGTGTGTGACAGAGGAAAGTGTGTGTGTGTTGCTGTAAGTGGGGAGTGTTTATTTCAGCTGTGCTTTGAGGCTGAGCTTTGAGTTCCCACACCCCTACACATGCGCTGTCTCCACACACACACACACACACACACACACACACACACACACTGCTAAACAAGGCCAGCAATGTTGAAAAATAAATTCCCTGCGCCAAATGTGCTTTTTTTGTCTCGGTAAATATCTAACTTCCTGTCTTTCTCCACAGCCAATAGGAAGACAGGGAGGAGTTACTAGGCAACCGAATGGCTAGATCTGTGCTGAGGGATGAGATGTGGATGGAAAAGTTAAACAGATGGACAGGTGACGATGAGACAGAGGAAGACCGAGACAGTTGGGTGAGACAGACGAGGAAAGTTGGGGTTAAAAAAAAAGAGGGAAAAGATACAAAACAGGCAATTAATATGTAATTTAAATTAGCCAGGTTTATCAGAAGTTGTACATGCAATCAGTCAACAGAGATGAAGGAAGAGACAGCAGAGGGACGTACTTCAGGTGAAGGCCAGGCCTTGTAGAGAGTTGGTTGTTGAGTACTTGCTAGAGTCCACAAAGGTTTGATCTGGTAGAGAGAGGTAGAGAGACAGGCAGGAGAGAGAGAGAGAGGGTCAGAGTAATAACAAAGACGAAGGGTTAAAAGTGAAACAAAAGGCAGGCGAGAGGACAGATAAAATAAGGAACTGTTCATCCGAAAGGTGAAACCCTATTTAAAATAACCGCATTAATAAACATGCTGCTCATATTTAGTGCTGCACTAGGGAGGAGGCTGGGATGGATGATTGAGCTACAGCAGAGACTGACAGGACATTGGACATATTGGACAAAACTAGACGACATACAGGGATCACCGAGGATTTTACACTTGATCATAAAGCCTCCTGGTTGATCAGAGGAGGATGTAAAACATGAGGGAGAATCCTCCCCTCAGCATCCTCTGACTGACAGACTGTTGTCATGGTAAATTTACCTTGGAGCCCGTTGCCGTTGGCGCTGGTACAGGAGGGCGGCGGGGAGGAGGAGGGCCTGACCACTGGAGCGAAGGCGGACTTCTGCTTAACTGCCGCTGACACCATGTTGGCCGGAGAGAAGGAAAAGACGCCAGAGGAGGAGGAGCAGTTGGAGGGGAGAGAGGTGGAGGAGGCCATAGTGGGACTGGATGGGACAACTGGGGTGGTAATTAAATTTATTAAGGAGAAGAGGAGGGATAAAGGGGGAGAGAGAAGGAGAGAGGAGGGAAAAAGAGGAAATGGGTGGATTGAAGAAGAAAGAAAGTGACAGATTATCGTTATTTCATCACTTGTGCGCAAGAGACATAAGGACATCACGTCTTTAAGATGGTGAGGAATGAGATGTTTATGAATCACAAATGACTGTTTCGTTCATGTGTCCACACACTTTGGGCCATGCGGTGTATTTTTTGACTTGTGAGGGTTGCTCTCTTCCAATCTTTGTTTTCTGTCATCATCAGCAGTGAAAAAAATACCAACAAACATCTCACATCCCTCTGAATCCCTCAGCCTCTTTCTCTCTTGCTTTCTGCTAAATGGAAAATGGATGCAATTAACCAACAGAGAGAAAAGAGGAGTGGCTGTCAGATGAAAGGAAGCGAGGGAAGGAAGGAGGAGATGGATGGAGGACGAAGTGGAGTTGGTGATTGTTTCTGAAGACACACAGACAGATCCCCCCATGAGGGATTCTCCACTCAGCACATCAGAGACTTTCACTGCCTGTCCTCAGACGTGTGGAGGAACGGTATTTGCATGTATGCAGTGTTGAGCACCTGTAATTAAACTGCTAGCTGTGGATCTGCTTATTGAAGTACTTGGTGGCAGCTAACAGGACGTCTTATAAAACGTGTCTGTTGGTGTCTGCAGAGTAAAGGCACACATGGACACTCACTGGCATAAGGCGAGTTGGCTGCAGAGCCGTTGAGGAACGTGGGCGAGCCCCCCAGGTTGGTCATGCCGGTGTTGTTAGCGTAGCCGTTCATGGTGCTGGTGACTGAAGTGTAACTGGTCTGCTGAGGCGTGGAGCTGGGAACATAACCGTGAGGCGACACGCTGCTGCTGCTGCGCACAAATCCTGCAGGAAGTGAGGAGGAGAGGAAGAGGAAGAGGAGGTGAGTGGACCAGTGATGTGAACACACATCGTTCTTTTATTGTATTTTTCACATTGCTGCTGTTTGAATTGCCTTATTTGCCTTTTAAGCTGCCTTCATTGATCTATTTTTTATCTTTTTATCTATAGCACACTGATTTTTTGCTCAGTGTTCAGTGTGGACAGCAAAGGGAGTATTTCACCCTACATGTTTCCTCACTGCACACATGACAATAAAAAAATTTTGAATCTTGAATCATTCATGATACTGTGTTGTATGTGCAGTAGAAAGTCACAGGTAAAACAGAGCAGTGGAAGCACATGTGGTGGAAAATACTTAATACATAACCTGACTTTATTATGGTTCATATTTTTAAGCAACAACTACACAGCTCCATGTTGACAGCGACTTCAGAAGAACAAAGCTGGTTGTTTACACTTGTTTACTCAGATCCTGTTGATTGGTGAACATCTCCAAATGTCAACCTTTGCTTTTCAGAATAAGGGTATCCTGTGCTTCTGGGTGTATTTGGCAAAAAAAATAAAATAAAAATAAAAAAAGGTGATCAACCCTGCTTAAGTCTCACCCTGATTGGCCGGCGGGGGCTCGGAGACGTTGACGGACAGCTGCCCGGTGAAGGAGTTGACTCCCATCATGCCGCTGTGGGAGGAGCCGGTGAGCTGGGTGTGTCCTCGAGGGACGCTGTAGAGAGCTTCAGCAATGTCCGCCGCACGCTTCAGGATGATCTCCTGAACAGGAAAAGAAGAAAGATTACCACAAAGACAACAACTTCAATTCCCTTTTCACTCTCCTTGTGGATGTGTGCGTTTGTTCCTTACCTGGTTGTTATGGGGCAATCCATAAAGGGCTTCTACCAGGTCGGCCGCTCTCTTTAAAATCACCTCCTGAGAGACAGAGACAGAAAAAGAAGAAGGCAGAATTTGCCTGGGTTTGTGTACAGATAACATGCGTAATGTAACATCTAAATCAGAATTCATCAGTACGTAACATCGAGGTTTTAGATGCACGTGAAGACATAAAGGCAGCTACACAATCACATATAAAAGTTTTATAATCTCACCCCTCCACCACACCTACACCCAACATCCACTTCACCATCTATTCATGATAAACAAATTGCTCTTCCCTCCTTTAAAAGGCAGATTATCTGCTGTCAAGGGAAGTGCTTTTATGCCTCATTTTCTTCTGAATGACATCTTGAAGTGACAGGCGTTTAAAATATACTCTAAAAATGTAAATCTAAAAAGCTCTGTAGGCTCTTCTGCTGAGGTTCTGCTCCTTCAAACGACAACATCTCTGTTTTTTGATTGTTATTTTTATGATCTAAAATCCTCCAGTTGTTCGTAAAGGTGATCAACTTTGCGATCAGGAGTTTTGTAAATGTTATTCACATTTTAATCCTCCTCCTCTTCTGCTTTCCCAGTCCATTCTCACCCTTTCGTCCACCGTTCTCTTCTTGCTCCTGCTTTGTAAAAGAATTGTCTTTGCAATATCTGGCGTTTACACTCTTTTTACTTATTGTTTTCTATTTATCTTCCTTTTTTATTTTTGCACTGACTGGCTCGTGATCTTTTCACCAAGAATTCCTATGTAACATGTGAGTGTACAAATGTCAACTAAAGCTTCTTCATTCTTGAACTGTATTCTTATTTTCTCCACCCACCAAACCCTCTACACTTCCCTCTTTCTCCACAGCCTCGCTGTTGTTTCTCCGCTCTTCGTCACCCTCCCTCCCTCCTTCCTTGTCTCTGGGCTCCCACCCCGGGGTCTAAGGTGTCTTGTTTAACAGTTAATGTGTTGTCGTTTCCACAGCGTGAGGCCGCCTGGCGACAGAGAGAAAATTACTCTCTGCTTCACAGTATTAACCTGCACTGTGACACACACACACACACACACACACACACACACATTTATGGTTGGCTACATGCGTGCTCTGTTGAGTTTGTGCCTAGTGGAACATATTGCCTCTCCATCAGTGTGTGTGTGTGTGTGTGTGTGTGTGTGTGTGAGGATATGAGAGGTCACAGAGCCAGTCAGCAGTTTTAGTGTGTCTGTCCATGGTGCTAAATTCAATCTTTTACACATTATTATGGCCAGGCTGGCTCTCTGTTAACCTCTCATTATTAGACTGGCGAGCTGAGTGGCTCTCTCTCACTCTCACACACACACACACACACACACACACACACACACACACACACACACATTACAGAAACCTGATCCTGGATGTTCGAGTGGTTCCAGTAAGGCAGAAGCTGATAAACGGGAAGGAAAGATGATCCTCTGGTAACATCATCATTATCAGGTCTGCAGGCTTCTGCTGCTAAATCACTCAAAGCCTCTGACTGTTGGGATCGATGCACTTTGAATACTTTGCCTGTTTATGTCTTTTCATATTTAGATACACAGCTTCTCACATCGCCTAATTAATCTCTCCCAGGTTGCGTCTGTAAATATCAAAGCATTGTTCGGAGGATTACCTCATGCTCATAAATGAATAGCACTTCCAGCATTGTGTTGATATGAATGAGATGGAAAGTGTTGTTGTCCGTCTTCTGGGCATCACTTATGTTTCAAAAACTGATTAAAAATTCTCAAATAATCCGGCTTGGACGTCTCAAGGCCCTAAACATTTATCAGCAGGATCACCAGCAGCAACAACAAAAATAAATATAATTGCAGCAAAAAAATAAAAACAAAACTGGGGATTAAATATATTTTTCAGCTGATTTTTCTTCTGCTTCAATACTGCAACATGTTGCATTAAATATCTGTATGCTTACTTTAAAACTGGCATCCTTGATTGAAGTGTCATCAGTGACTGATGGTGACAATAGGTCCCAAATATATGTCAAAATATCATATTTGAGAAGCCGTTTAAGCAGCATTTATAGTGTGTAACCTCGATGTCTAAAATACTTTGCAACCAAATTTTGTCCAGGGCTTAAAGTTCAGTCTTAACCATAAAAATAGTAGTTTAATATCCTCGGTCTTCATCAGTAAAAGAACTTTGGTCAGTAAGGGGACACATTAAGTCCAGTTCTGTCTTAGATGTCAAGACATACAAACCCCCAAATCACTGCTTTCACTGGCTTGCGTTCATGTTCATGTTTCTGAGTTTACAGCAGACAAATGATAAATGATGACGACAGAGTGACAGAAACCAATTCTGAAACATGTCTTTTTTCTAACCACAGATTTCTGCCTTTTGCTTTGATTCCTATAATTGCTGCAATGAAGCCCATTTTTAAAGCTTTAATCTAAAAGTAAAACGTTTGCCTCTCATCATGTGATTGTCCTACATTGACTTTACCTCTTGTCAAATATTTATGGAATATGTGACTGACGTGCCCGTCACTGTCATGTCTTCTTGTCAGTCTTTAAAAATAAATTTCAAGATGCACGCCCTTGAATTTATTGAAGTCATCACCTAGACTTTTTTTTTATAGTGTTATCTATTCTTGTCAGTGCAGGCAGACTGAGAAGCAGGGGGTGAGTGAAGGAAAATGCACATCTGTTGGCAGAGAGGAAGACTAACAGGAGGTGTCTCGGTGCTTTTACTGTCTGAGTTATGACCAGCCCTAATGTGATAACCATAACACACACACATGCATTAGGACGAGGAAACGCTGAGCGGCCTATCTGTGGGGTCAGGCGTGTGTGTGATGTGCGTGTGCCGGGCCAGCACAGACATGACACACACATGACTTATTCCTCCCTAATGCTGGTACATTAGCCGCTTGATCCGCTTCTAATGTCCCATTAGGGATGCCGTACATGCAGGGTCACACCTTGCACCGAGATGATGTCATACTGTGCATGTAGGCTCAGGGGGATGTGGGGCACAATCACACACACACACACACACACACACACACACACACACACACCTATTGATATGTTGCATGGTTTCAGATTTCATCGACACGTTAGTTTAAGCAGCAGAGACATTTTCATTTCTGCATCACCAGGATTATTCATTTTGGTGATGCTGATGACATGACCTCAGTGCGATGCATGACATCATTAAAATGAGTCGCACACAGATGTCAGCTGAGTGAGTCACCAGAGGAAGTCACCAGTGTAACGGGCGTACCGCTTCACTGAGAAACACTCACATTTCTGCACACTTTAGTAGCTCTGGATGTTGTCAGTTAGAGGTTCCTGTGTTATGTTGAATTATCGCTCCAATCATAACAACGTGTTAATACTTAAATGTTACAACATCCAGCATAACTAAATTTATCTGACTGCATTTCACAGCTTCCCTGAGTCATGTTTCTACTCAAATGTGATGCAAATTTTGAATAAATTTCCAGAAAATATGCAAAAAGAAATGAAAATTGAGAACACATTTCCATCCACTGCTGTTATTAGGAGGCATCCGCCATCAGGTGTCATTGCAGAGGAAGAGGGAATAAGGAGATTAAGTAAAAAACAAACAAACAGAAGACCAGGTGATAGAAATGTGCTATTCATGTTCATGTTTCAGGAATGTCACACAAATATTTGATTTACAATTTATTTGCAGTATCTTTCCAGTGCACTCACCTCAGTTTTTCACCGACAGTAAAAACTTTGAGCTATTTCAGTTTCTATAGAAATTAAAAATGCACAGAAAAAACAAAAGCGTACTGACATAATTGGGCTGCAGTCTGTGCAAAAACATCACCTTATATTCACGAAGCTTTAGACAATATTCCAAAACCTGAGAGGGCAGTTATGTCTTTCAGAGCTGTTTTGCGCTGCAGTAGGTGACAGAAGCCAAGAGAGGTGATTGATTTCTTTGTGCACCCAAAGGGGCATTTCTGCTGCTTACTCTCTTATTTACTGGCCGATCGCCCACACAGACGATTAGCAGCAGATTAGAGTCGAAAAACGGTTATAGAGCACAATCTGGTTCTTGATTATCGAACATGCACTGAGCAAGCATTCAGTAAATTAACAAGAAATAACTATTGGTTTGGAGCATTCCTATTACTTATTACTACACATTCAGCTGAAAACATAAAACATCTGGAGTCCCTCAAACAAGGCCTAGGTTTCCCAACAAAACAGCCCCAGACTGCAACTTTTAAACAGGACAATGAAACACTGTGTGTGTGTTTTCAGGCTCCGCTGTTCATATGTGACACATCATGTGCACATATGGATGAATGCTGGAGAGATCACAGAGACACATACTGGCAGCTGAACATGTGTGTGTGTGTGTGTGTGTGTGTGTGTGTGTGTGTGTGTGGCAAAATCCCCTCAATGTTCACTGAACAATTATAGACTCGTCTGTCCGCTGGTAATCCTCTCATACACTCCACTACCCCGTCTGTCTGTCTGTCTGTCTGCCTTCATAGAGCAGTAACAAACTCTCATAACTTCAATAAAAGCGGTGATCGATACTCGAAACAAGCAGGCAAGTGTGTGTGTGGCGCCAACCAAAACACACAGTATATTCACCCACAGACACACACTAGAACCTCATCACACAGACAAACCAAATAATATTTTCACATTGCCCCTGCATGCATCCAGTATCCACCAACAACCATGAGACAATGCATGTGGAGTCTCTCACACACACTGACTGCTGGTGGGCAGCAGTAATAAAGACTAAAGGTTCAATTGATGGCAAGGCTGCACCATGATGAATTACCCAAGGATACACACACACACACACACAGAAACAAACCTAATAGCATCAATAGCATGACAACGTTTCGCAGCCAAAACACAGTGAAACAGTCACAAGTCAACTTGCGTGTTGGGGCAAATAAACGACTTAAAAATGTGAAATACAGAGTTTTTACAGTGCTGCAGCTGCCACTGAGGTTTCTGAACACATAATGTACTGACTGCTCTCAGGATTGAAGGACCATTTCACCCAGTAACAGTAACAATAGTTTGAAAATATATATTGACGTGCAAATTAATTGCACTTAAAAACTCTGCCGGTGCGTAAAGGCCATCAGAACATCCTCTTAATCTCGCCATGATGGAAACGCTCTGGAAGTTTCTCCACATCTGGCACCGATTTGTCTCTCCTGCGTCTGCTGGCTAGACCTGATACCCGATCAATACATCCAGCTACTCCGGTTGCATTTTCAGCAGATCAGTTTTGCCTGGAAATATCTTGTGTGACATCATGCTGCTTATTTTAAACGTGAAACAAGAACAAGAAAAATACAAACAGCCATAGAAAAGCAAAGTGAAAGAGTTGTTTTTTTTTCTAAATAATGTTAGTGCTTTATTTGTTTTTTTGTAAGTGTTTTATGGAGGACTGGGGTCAGAAGTGATACCACGATTAGGTTCTTAAGGTATTTATGGCCCCATTTAGTACACATAATATGCTCATTTGTTTTATTTCTCCTGACAAGCACAGCCACAAAACAAAATGTGTTGGCTAAAGTTCAGATAAAGCAAGATTTGTCTTGTTTGCCACTAATATAATGCCACAGAAAAACTGTTCTGTGCAGATCACTGTTAAAATGTCATTTAGTGGAGAGTCATGCCAAAATGTAATAATAATAAAGGATTAAACCAGGAAACATAACCAACTGGTAAAGTAACCACTTCTTTTTCCACACTCCCAGCTTGCTTCATGGGAGCTGGACGCAGGTCTGACCAATTAGACAGCTTGGACCAAATTATCCGTTGTGTAAATAAATCTAGAAACAGCACCGGGGAGGAGGTTAAGCTTTATTTCCCCTCTACATTTCAGAGGAAATCCAGGGAGGAAAAGGTGGAAGCATTATAGATTCTGTGTTAACAAGGTGTGTGTCATGCTCTGTAATTCCCTCACAAATGGAGTGTGTGTTCATGTGCCAGTGTGTGCGTGAAAAAGTGAGACGACGCTTCTTCCGCTCTGAGTCAACCTTTACTAGAAGGTGGAACTAACGTCATGTATGGAATAACACACTTTGGGCTGCTAACATCGTTTCCTGAACCGTTTTTTTCTGTTGCTCTAAATATAACAGGCCTGGTCATGGGTAAAAGCTTTTCAAAGAGCTGCAGTTTCTCTGATGGGTTGACTTCATCCCTCCACTCCTTTCCTGACTCCTGCAGCCTTTTGAACAATTTATGTTTTAGTGATGTTGAACAACACTTTATCATGCAATGCCCTTCAATAACAACTCCCTATCCCAACACAAACAAATCAGCAATATCAGAGGAAGACGTATATACAATCTGCTGCAGTGTTTCCAGTTTCCAAAATATGAGAATTTGCTGCTTTTCCATCTCGTATCATTTTAGTAATCTGGATGGGTTGGTAGGACAAAGATAAGATATTGAACTACATCGCCTTAGGCTTCGCAGAAATGTTATGGGTTCTTTGTACAATTTTCTGATTCCTTCCAGACAGAAAGTCATCAATCAATTTATCATGGGAATAACTGTTAGACTAATTGATTATAAAAATAATCAGTCGCAGCCCTACGGCACACTTTTTCCAGCGTCAGCGCTGAATGTTGGCAATGGTCGACACCTTGAGCTGTGTAATCTGTCAATATGAACACTGGGCTGAATTTGACCACACAACACTAATTAACTATGTCTGATCTATTCTGTCAACACAATGACTGATAGCATCTGTAACAGCTCCTAAACATACAGTAGCCCCAACTGTAAACGTTCTAACACTCCAATGTACTTTTTATTAGGGCTGTCGCACACAGACTGATCCATCATCGTCATTAATCTGATTAAAAATTGTAACACAATTAACCATCTGCAGCACAGAATGACTCTGAATGTCTCCAATGGATTTCAGTCAGTTGGTCCCAGCAGCGTTAGCGGCTCAAATGGTCAGTTGATCCAGTAGTGACAGGAAGCAGAAATAACCAGACTAGTTTCTTCTTCAGTGTCTTGTCTCAGTGGAGGCTACAGAGCCTCTGAGTCTCTGCAGACCTTCGACAGACCAGTTGATGCTCCTCAGTGGTTGGTCTACGCCGAAGCACTCTGTCTGTCTGTGGATAACGATGCAGCTTTTCTATTAAAAATATCCAATGTTTGACTGATATCCACTAATAAACTCCATCTATCCCCCACATTGTTTACTGTGTCTGCTCTGATTGAGGCTTCCTGAGCAGTTTAGGAGCTTCCCCAGTCACCAAATATCCACTTCTATAGTCTCCAACTGTAGTAGAGCATCATTAAACCCTGACGCACAAGTATAGTGGAGCAGATAGAGGAACGATAGTTGATTGATGATAAACAAAAAAATACATTAAAAAAATAATGTATTTATATATATAATTATATATTATATAATATATAATAAGTTAAGTAGTTTCAAGTTGGCAGCACGGTGGTGTAGTGGTTAGCAATGTAGTGGTTAGCAATGTCGCCTCACAGCAAGAAGGTACCGGGTTCGAATCCCGAGCCCGGAGTTTGCATGTTCTCCCCGTGTCTGCGTGGGTTCTCTCCGGGTACTCCGGCTTCCAAAAACATGTATGGGGATTAGGTTAATTGGTTAATTTAAATTGACCGTAGGTGTGAATGTGAGTGTGAGTGGTTGTCTGTCTCTGTGTGTCCTGCGATGAGGTGGCGACTTGTCCAGGGTGTACCCTGCCTTTCACCCTAAGACAGCTGGGATAGGTTCCAGCGACCCTATGAGGATAAACGGTAGATAATGGATGGATAGTTTCAAGTTGTGTTGCTGAAACTGTTGAAGGTGCTCAATAAACATGTTCAGTGCAGATATATTCATTCATACAGAATGAAACATGATTAATATAGATTAAAAATGAACGATATTTAATCGGGATTAACTGAAATTTAGTCACAACAACCTGTGATTAATCTGATTAAAAATTTCAATCGTTTGACAGACATACTTTTTATCTTAAATATTTATGTTTTATACTATGTTTTTTGTCTGTAAATTGCAAAGTAGTGAGCGAGGAGCAGCACTCCTAATTTTATGGAATACAATGACAATAAAGGCTTTTGATTTGATTTGAGCTTTCTCATTATATTCAACCCACTTTTTAAACCAAACATAATGTTTATCTATCTATCTATCTAGATATATCTAGAATCCCTCTAACCCCACATGGACTGGAAGCAATTATTTCAATTCAGGCATTAAAAAAATCAATTGAAGAATCATAAAATATCACACTACATAGGTAAAATTGATTTTTTGAACACATTCCCACACTGATGGAGCTCAGTGCATCGCTGACGCATGACCAAGAGCCAGGGCGTCGGCACGGCGATGATGACATCACGTCATAGCCACGCCATCACATCATGACCAGCGCCCATTTTTAATGATGTCACAGCAAAGACAGCCAGTCCTGGATTAGGCCCGGGGAGCCAATCAACAGCAGCTGTCTTAAAGGTCATGACCCTGCCCACCCAGACAGGCAAGAGCTCAGTAAAATCAAGCTAACTCAATGAGCACACACACACACACACACACACACACTCTCTCTCTGAAAAAGTCACCCTGCATGTACAGATGACAGGGTTTGGTATCAAAGCCGTACTCTTCGTTTGGTGCTAATTGTTTACATCTGCTGATCTTTTAAACACTCTGCTTGATCTCCAGCTGATAAACAAATAATCAGCTGTAACTCTGTGATCTGGAGTTTAAACGCTCACCCTTTAAACGGGTTTAAGCAGCTCACACTCACAACAAGAGTTCACGAAGAGGTAAAAACACAACCCACAGGAGATTTGAAAAAGCATATTCTGCTGAGAAAATATAAAAATAATACTCGCACATAAAACAAACAAAACATAAACACAAAATAATTTTGTTCTTAGTGATGTGAATTAATGTGTGTGCTTGTTCTTTGATATCAGAGCACGTCAGTGTAGCTTGACTGAACTGGGAAGCTGCTGGTTTGATCTCTGTCAGAGCTACAGCGTCTGTGGTTTTGAAGTGCCCCTAAGCAAGAGATTACTTCTTGTTCATCCTACATTCACTGTCCACTTAAGGCATCAGATAAATGTGAAAGAGATGAAGTAAATTTATCTTTTTCAGTACCTTTGGCAGCCTCTCAGGGTCCCCAGGGTGCCGAGGGATGACCTTCTGAAGCCTCTGGAAACCATAGTCGATGGTTGGCTCATTCAGTGCTGCAGAAGACAGACAGACACAAAAAGGTGGGATGAGTCAAAAATGTTGTCTTGTCGTTAATTCTTCAGGCTAAATTACACATATATTATACAGAAGTTAATGAACGATTTCATAAAATAGGCACTTCAACTGGTTCAGTGGTGAACCAATAAAGTCTAACACTGTTTTGGTCTCCACCAACTCCTGAAAGAATATTTAGAAGATTTTCCCTGCTGTTTCTGGAAACCACACACTGAAATAAAACAGCTCAGGGCTGCAAAACCAAAACAATGAGCTGAAAGATGCTATAACGTTCTGAGAGAAACTGCAGACACCACTGATAATCCATCATAAGGAGAGACATTCTGAACATATAATAGTGATGAAATATTGATTAGAGCCATTTTACAAAACTTGTCATCATCCCATTTGTTTCCTGTCACATGCTTATTGTGGATAATTCACCTTTATTTTTCTTCCTGCAGAGAAGGAGAAACACTTGGGAGAGGACTTTCCAGTTGATTTCAGCTGGTTTACGTCTCAGTCAAATGTCTTGTTTTAGTTTTCCTTTAACGTAGTCTTGATTAAAAAGAACAGGGCAGCAGGTTTTGGATGTTAAAATGTTACACAGTGCACTTGCTGGCGGTGTTCAACCTGAGTCTGCACACATGATAAATAGACGCAGAATCACAACATCTGTGCCAATCAGCGGGGGGGATCTGAGCGCTGAGGAGAGAGGATGACATCCCATTTTGTGACATTTTGTTCCCAAACCCCACGCTGGTATCAAGTGAGAGTTTTTGTAACACTGGCTTGGAAAATAATAAACCTGCTCAGCGTGATCTCTAAAAGCTAACAGAAGCCTGGAGGTTAGAGAGGAGGGCTTGTGCCTGAAAGGTCGCTAGTTCAAAGTCTGTCTAGGAAACCACATCTCTCAACAAGTACTGTGGACATTTTCACTGGATTTTCTCCAGTCAAGCTGCTGAGCGACTGGTTATTCTGGGAGGCTGCTGGTGTGAAAATGTGTTTTTGTTTGTTGATGACCATTTAAAATCTCCTCCTTATATGCAAAGCATCAGCTGAGATGTCAGCTGAGTTTTAATTCAGCTTGAATTTATCAAATCTGTGCACTTTTATAGAACTTGATGATGCAGAATATTAATACCGTGTGCTGAAAAGGAAGTGTGCGAGATTTTTGTTCAGTAAACTGTGTGGAAAACTAACTTTGTCACATCACAGATTATTATAAAAAACACTAGAAAGACTACCTTGCTTGGACTTAACATGTAGATGTCTTGACCAAAAAAGTTCATATACATCCTTGTCTCACGACTCCAGACAAGATGACCTAATGATTATCTGGAGGTTTTTCTTGTTGATATAACAGAGGTGAGACCGGCCACAAACAAACACACCCCTAATAACCTGGATTCAGAAAAAGCACATCACAACCGTCTATCTATATATGTGGCAAGGTATGAGGGCGAAACGTGGAAATAACACACTGTAACTGGATAACATTGTGGAGCATGTTAGCAGAGCAGCTATAGCACTTAGAAACGTGTCCCACAGAGTTTACAAGCACACAATCTGAATGCCACCGCCTCAGATATGAAGGGCTGCCCTAAAAACGTTGGACTGGTTCTGCTGTGCAAGTTTTTCAAACAATATAATTGTTTCCACAACGTTTTTAGCAGCAAAGCCAGGATGAACGTCTGTAGCCTCTAGTTGAGTGAACTCTGCTCTACTGTTGGGATGAGTGGCAGCAGCCCAACGACATGCAAATGACCAGAAATGGAAAGACATCACCTAACCAATGGTGTAAAACGCATCTGTATGATAATAGCACTGCAGGTATGATTTAAAGAGTCTTAAAGAATGCTTAGTGTTCACTTTAATGTTGCAATTACCTGCTGCTACAGTCTTTATCCAATCAACGTGTCAGTCAAGTCGGTCTCTGTCAGTCAGAGTGATGGTTTAAAGTATTGTGTGCGTTTGAACATGTGTCGTCACCCCATCACTAAAGTTACAGCTAGTGTGTGTGTGTGTGTGTGTGTGAGGGGGAGGAGGACGGATGAAGGGATGAGGAAAGATGTAGAGAAGCTGTCCATGAATAGATGTAGGTGTGGGATCCATGTGTGTGTCCAAGTGTGCAGCTGGAGAGATATTTGGTACTTTCCACATCCAGAGCTGATAAATTACTTGCAGCTGAATGTCTTTTGTGTTGTTTTCTAGTTTCTTTTAGCGTGTGTGTGTGTGTGTGTGTGTGTGTGTGTGTGACTGTTATATGTATGCCTGTTTTATTATCACATCACACCCACCCGGTGTTTCTGGTTTCTGTTATGTCCTAAACCACTCAATTTGTTCGCAACATAACTTCAGAAATTGTGAGCTGTGAAAAAGAAATACCAGATGTTTCACTGTCATGACCCCCCCAACTCAAAATTCTGGAGAAATTATGATTTTATGATTTATATAAGATGATTACATCAACATTATAGATGTGGCGGAAGAGAAGAGAGAGTGGAGGATAGATGGAAGAAAGGAGGTGAGGGAATAAGCAGAGGAAGAAAATGTGTTAAAACCATCCCCCCAAAAAAATAACTCAGTTGAGAAAAACAAAAGTACAAAAACAGCTGCCTAACAGTCGTTGGGATATCAACTGTCAGAATTAACTGCCAGTGTCAGATCCACACACTGTGCACATCTCTGGAGACGTTTAACCAATGTCTCCAACCGACTCTTTATTAATAGAACTACATGCTCGTTAGGCTTCCAACACTACTCCTCAAATCATTGGACAGTGTGTGGATGTTTATAGTAGACCTCTGTGTGTCAGAGTGTATGGACTTTGAAGACAAGAGGTCAGGTTTCTCCAACGATTTCTTTGGTGGTTTCTTTCTGCACGGAAACAGAAATAGAACGATTGATTACATATCAGCTGTAGAAGACATCGGTAATACCAGCCAGTCAGAAACAGCGCTCACTCTGACACCCGTAAACACAAAAATAGTCACTTACTGCCATTCTTACAGGCGGGTTCCCCTGCGACATTGTTTTGAGATGTGCTCCCAAAGAAGATATCAACGAGCCCGAAAACCAACCAGAATGACAAAACAGAGTCCTGTTTCCTCATAACTATCATCTCAGGAGTGTTTTCTAGCAGCAGATATAGGAACACTCTTTAATCTTGACATGAGCGACAATAAAACAATATTTATATTCACATACACTGATCAGGCATAACAATATGACCACCTGCCTAATGTTCTGTTGGTCCCCCTGTCTGACCTCTGACCCCTGAAGGTTTATTCTGTGTATCTGACTCCTCTCTATCAGATCCAGCATTAACTCCTCTGGTCTGTTGGATCAGACCACCAGGACCAGCCTTCACCCCCCACCTGCATCAGTGATCCTTGTCCTCTCATGACCCTGTCTCTGGTTCACCCCTGGTCCTTCCTTGGACCACTTTTGATAGATCCTGACCACTGCAGACCAGGAACACCCCACCAGAACTGCAGGTCTGGAGATGCTCTGATCCAGTCCTCTAGACATCACTGTTTGGTTCTTGTTGTCAAACTCACTCTAATCCTCAAGCTTGCTTCTAACATCAACTATGAGGACTAAATGTTCTTTTGATGCCTTATATATCCCAGGAGCCATGATGAAGAGATAATCACCTGTCAGTGGTCATAATGTTATGCCTGATCAGTGTATATGCAGATAATTTTTCCAGCATGTTGTGCTTTTCATAAAAACTTAAAATTACTTCTCTTTTATTTACAAATCTGCTGAGTAACTCAACTAATTGATTAGTCGATAAAATACTATGAGTGTTAGTAGACTAAGAATTTCTTTGGCCCTGATGTCCTTAGATGTGTTGTCATGACATCCTAAACAACAAACAAAGACACTTCAGATGGTGAGACTTTTATCTTCTCTCAATCTGCCACCCTGCTGCCCAGAAAAGCCTTTCTGCATGAACCCCTCCTGCACTCCTCTACCTCCTCATCCTCCCTCCCCCCCTCCGTCTCCTTCCCCCTCTTTCTTAACTACACCTCCTGCCATGTTTATCCACCCATCCATCCATCCATTCCTCCATCACTCCCCCCTCCAGCCTTGCTCTTCCTCTCAGAGGCCAGCGCTGCCCACAGATCAATACTCATAGAAGTTTCATGAGGGCAGACCGTCCACTCCTGTTTCACAATAAAATGTGAGCAGGAGGAGGGAGGCAGAAGAAAAGAAGTGACCGAGAGAAGAATACATGTCTAGAATTCCTTCTTTTACTATACTGTACAATGTTGATGTTCTTCTAATTATGTTTTGGCAGCGTTTAAACGAAAGAGAGCAAAGGTGGGTGAGGAGTGGGAAGAGGGGAAAACCAGGGTGGAGCCGGGTGGATGAAAGGACAGACGATGTAAAAGGAGAAGAAGTGGTGGAGGAGAAGGAGGTGGAGGGGAAGGAGGTGTGGTGAGATCGATCCTCTGGCCAGCCAGCAGTTCAATACCACTGAATTATTGCTTCATTCTCCCCCTTATGAGATGAGATCTCTTTCTCTGTGGCTCCACGTCTCTCACTGGCTTTCTGTATGTGTGGAAGTTCATGTGTGCATCTGCATGTGTGTATCAGCATCGGTGTGATCCACTTATGAGCAGATCAATCCTTTACACTCTGGTGTTAAAAGTCCACCTTTCTGTCTCTCCTCTTATTCCTCTATCTTTCTTTTTACTGTCCCTCTTTACTTCAGTCTCTTTTATTTCTCTCTTTCTGTGTCGGCAAAATAAAAGCCAAATGGCTCGTAAAGGAGAGTGAAGTCTAAAATTGTGACACCTTCTTAGCCTTCACTGAAAGTTTCTTCTCCTCGGCTGAGATATGGATTTTCTTATGCAGCTGCATTGACAATAAATCCGCTCTACATATGTGAGTGTGTGTGCATTGTGTGTAACGTCTTGTGTGTGTGAGAGCATTTATTGATTGTCACTTTGTACCATTGTAGTTTTATAGGAGTGTGTGATGTCGAGAATGTTAATTTCTCCCACCAGGCCACCATACGGCACTATGTGTGTGTGTTTATGTATGTGTGTGTGTGTGGTAGACCATCTGTTTACCAGACTACTCACCATCTTTCCCTCATATCTCTCTGATTTACAATTACTTTCAACTCCTGCCCCTGTTTGAAAGTGTGTGTGGTAAGTTGTGTAAGACACGACCCGATGCAAGGGAGGCTTTGTGTGTGTTTAGGTTGCACTTGCGCGCATGCATGTGTTTAATTGCTCGGTCCTTACACCCAGAGGCAACCACAGCTAAGCAGCGCCGCAAAAACCTCAACAGCCAATCAGCCTCCACCGCCGCAACCTTTCACCGACGACTTCCAGAAAGAAGTCGACCTTGAGGCGGGGTCGGGCAACCGCAGTAAGGGATCGCGTTTCCTAGGTCACATGTTGAAGCGATCAGCCAATGGCGGGGTCACGGGGGGTCATCTCCACCCAATAGGAGATGCAGTTGCACCAGACGGACCAATTACCAGTCGGCTAGCCTCAGGGTCGCACCAAAGATGTTTTGACTGAAGAACACTGAAGGAGGCCAAGTACCTTTGTCAGTACAGAGAAACTACAGACCAGAGATATTTAAGCAACACGTAGCAGAACCACCCAGAAAAAAATTTGTTTCCTTCTTCCACACAAAAATCTAAATCTGCTTTATTTCACACCGAGTCCATTTCCCACCATTTATATTTGTTAGTGTAGTACTTTACATGAGCTCTGATAGGTGGAGCTATTGCCTACTCTACTGTCATCAAACAAACTGCTTTTCTGTTGTTGTTGAATTTTTAATTCTTTAATTGCTTGCATTTTAAATTTATCTTCGCTATTTGGGCTTATTGGCATCAGATAAGTATAAAAACTAAGCATTATTTTTTGACATGGCATGACAGGCCTTTGGTGGTTACATTTTCAAGCCAGATAATCTAAACAATCGTGTGTTTTCATAAATTATCTGTGTATTTGTTAGTTACTTTTGTATTTGCTAATTTTCCATTTTTTTGTACATATGTCTATGGTTATTTATTGTCTTGACTATTGTTATTGTGTCTTCACTATTCTCATTGGTTTTGTTTGTTTTTCAACTTACTGGTGCATATTCGAAATAAAAAGTTCATTCATTCATTCAGAACTCGATCTGCCTTTATTCAGAAGAAATAACTGAAGCTGAAGCTTCAAACACCAAACTCGACACTTTCTCTACCATTTTCTCAGGAGATATTAAACCTTTCATGAAGTTGACGCCAACATTAAAAGTGACAATTTATTCATGGTGAGTTATTTTTTTTATTTTCATCTGTATTGATCAGCTTTAAATCCTCATCTTTATCTTTGGGTCATTAAATGTCTCCACTGAATATATACAGAGGCTGTTTTTCTTTCCTGTCTTTTCTCTCTGGGAGTGACGTCATCATTACGGTGTGATGGAGCCATGTTGAGCAGATCAATACCAGACATCACATCACCTCCATCCATTTCCACATATATGTGCGAACAAAATGAGCGCGCACACACACAAACCTCCTCGGCTGAGTTTTGCAGGAAAGCGCTCATTCACAGTCAGCAGTCTGGACAGAAATCACATAAATCTTTTTCCCAAAACTGTGTGTGTGTTAGTAAACTGGGTGTTCTGGATGATTTCACTAATAGTTTCAGTATGGAGCGCTATAAAGAGCAGACTGTTTAATTGTAGCTGGTTTTAACGAGCCTCTGATTATGGCAGCATTCTGACGAGTGTGGGTCGTTAATGTTGACTAATCTACAGTCATTAGTTCAACACTGTCTGGCCCAGGAGTGAACTGCAACTCATAGACGCTATTCACACACACACACACAGGCAAATTTTTTTTTATATATGCAAACCTGCATTTATAAAAAAAATTAAAAAAATAAAAGTACTCTCTCGAAAACAGAAGAAAAATCACAGCTATATGATTTAATCAAGAGCCTTCATGTGTGTGTTTGTATGTGTGTGTGCGGTTGACCGACCTGTGTATATGAACCGTCCTGGTGTGCCTTTGCAGAACTGTTTGGATTTGTAAGACAGAGTGACCTCAACGACCCCTGGGATGTGTCTGGGAGGCGTCTGCACCCGGATGGCGTGCGGCGTGATCAACTAGAGAAGAGAAGGAAGGAAGGAAAAGGCGGACCAAGAGTCAGTACACAAAAACACACATCACCCGATCAGGACAAAGTAATGCAGCTCTCTGCGTCAGTACATCACTCCAATCACTGGTGTAACGTCTGCAGTTCCTCTGCCAATCGTTCAATTTGATGTACAGTAGGTTCTATATATTGTTTGCACCATTTTTCTCCTTTTAAATCTGACCCTGGATCCAGATTTGACCATTACTGTATTCATTATTTGTATGACTTTTCTTGGTGGAGCTCCGCTCTAAAGTTAGTGGATTAGAGATGAATTTGTACTTGTTAATGTGGTGAAAGGCATCTCTAACTGAGCTTTATTTACATTTAAATTTGATGCATTTTTGTTGATTACAATCCAAAGTCAATGTTTGCTGGAAATATCATTCACATCTTAGCAAACATTTAAGGGGAAAATAAACTATATCCAACGTAGAAATGATTAGAAATCTGGATATAACTTACATCCTGTAAATAGACATGTAATGATTTATAATTTAGTGTTACTGGACCTTTGACCGGCAACAGTCTTCTAATTTCTTTTCATCTAAAAATCAACAAGCAACTAATATAATGTGATTCCCCAGCGTCTCTGTTGACCCCAGGTTAAAATGAATCGCTGCATTGAGCCGAATGTGACACACACCAACATTTGAGCATCACAATTTTATGGATGGTTTTCAAAAAAATAAAAAGTTTTCACCATTTGGCCCAGGTTTGACAAATCTGCAGGTAGGAGGAAGAGCCACAGACAGAACAGAACTTGGCAAACATGAAAACGCTTTCCACCGACAAAAAAATTTCAAACTGTTTTCTCGCTTCGGAATCAATAATCATGTTGAGAGCAAATGAAACATTTGGTTGGCCAAAATCCATGAAGCCAGTCTGAGGAACGCCAAGAGAGCTGAGTCAGTATGAACCGAGACTCTGTACACATGTTAGTGTGTGTAAGTGTGGCTCTCAACACTGTAAACAAACCCCTCAGCTCTTAACACACACACACACCTACGTATGCCATCACCAACACACACACACACACACACACACACACACACACACACACACACACACACACACACACACAGTGGGTGTTGCTGTTGGAAAGGAGCCATGGTCGCTCTACGCTCACCGTGAGTGGAGTCAGAAGACAAATAAACATTCTGTAGAGGAGCTGTGCTCGGGAAAAGTACGACAGTGAGCTCTGTATGTGTGTGAGTGAGTGAGTGTTTTGGTGATCATGAAGCCGATGGCTATCAGAATGTGCTGATCTGATCGGTATTCCACAGAGGAAGAGACGGAGGCAGTGTGGGTGAGGAAGGCAGCGCTGGCCGTCTGCTTGTTGGTGGTGCCCTTTAGAGAGGCGAACCTCATTTAGACAAACACACAATCACAAGCAGCTGAGAGGAAAGTGTGTTTTCATATTCAACCAGAAAAGCACTCAGAGAGAGCCGTGATTTTGTCCTCCACGCACAGTTTTTCGTGAATAGCATGGAAAATATTAATATTTGACAATACGAATGTCTAAGATTAGAAATTGAGAATTCTTTTCTGGATATTTTAAGACCAGTTGCATTGCTCTAGCTCCTTCCTACATGAAGTTATGGTTAAAAACACATATTTGACCTTAGTGACCTTGACCTTTTACTGATCTTGACCAAACTGAATCAGTGACTTCTGGATTCCTATATTAGTTTATATACCAAATTAGGTGGCTAAAATTGTACACCCTGGAGCGTTCAGAAATATGCATATCTCCCATACATTACTATGGTGTGACCATTCATTTGACCTTGATGACCTTGAAACAGATCCGATCACCACCAAAAATTAATCAGTTTTAAGTTAGGCCACTTCTGATCAATCCTGAAAATTTTGTCAAAATCCGCGGTCCGAGAGCAAAAGAACACAGGTGAGGGTTTGAAACAACATGGAGACAGGATGATGGCTGCTGGCAAACTGACCTCACTCCAAACCAGCATGGTACCGAAGATGACTTGGAGACCATCGAAGAAGTTGTCTCCGATGATGATGACTGTAGCACCCCCTGTGGTCCAGCCCTCACTGGGACTGATGGCTTTAATGCAAGGAGCTGCTCCTGGACAGATGAGAGGAGGATTATAGTGGAGAGAAACTGCTGGCATCAGCATTCGCTCTTGACATGTGAAACTTTCTTCACCAAGCTGTGGTTGGAGAGAAAACATTTGTTTCATTATAAATACCATTCAGTCACTTAACACAGAGGGAAATCTGGCCTGAAGCCTTTTCATCCCTTTTGCATCTGCACCTCATATTTCTTCATGCGACACCCTTGGCTGTTGGCACTGTTCCAGATCAGTACGCTACACCGATGTGAATACGCTGCTGATTCAAAGTGCCTTTATATCGGTCCCTCAGTAGTGAGGTTCCTCTTGTAAACTGTTCTACTGACTGGACTGAAAAAACAAAGCAAATGAGAGCTGAGGACTTAAATGTGTATCCATATCCAGGATATCTGAAGAATAACTGAATTTAACCAACTTAAACCAAAGTTAAAACACTCTAACTCAACTTTCATGGACCATAAGATGCAATTTAAAGCTTGTAAATGAACTTTAGTGCTCAGTTCTAACATTCACTGATCCCACATGTCAGGGACAAACATGCTCAATAAAACATACATCTTTGAGAGATGAGTCGCTACAGAAAAAAAAGATTTGCATAATTTCTTGCAGTTAAAGGAGACTTCTTTCAAAACGTGATTATTATATGATATTTTACTATTTTAAATGCAATGCATTACCCAATCAACATTTTGGGTGAATCTGTTTAGAATCTATTTATTGTTTGTTTATCCCAGCCAGACTGACACAAGATTATACAGTTCATTTTTAAAATTAATGCTATGACATGGATGAAAACACACACACACACACACGGCTCAGTTTGTGACATAATATGAATGGATACAGTCAGCTTTATGTCACCTCAGTATAGTGTGTGTGTGTTTAAGCTCATATCCAATCCAATATCACAACAACAAAAGGTTTTCTGTCAAAAACCAACTCTCCTCAAACTGTGTGTGTGTGTGTGTGTGTGTGTGTTTGTGTGTGTGTGTGTGTGTGAGAGAGAGAGAGAGTGAGTGAGAGATTATCAGCATTCATCTGAATTACAACATCTTTTAGTCTGGGTTCGTTTATGAAAAAGAATCATAATTATATTAGGCTGAGCAACACACACACACACACACACACACACACACACACACACACACACACACACACAGCATCACACCATGCATTTTGTGTGTGAGCAGCATGGCCACCAGATGGTTGATGGTTTAATCCTATCAGGTGATTCCTGCCCCTCCATCTGGCTAATCCAACCCACCACACACACACACACACACACACACACACACACACACACACACACACAGTGGCGTTACCATGTTCTAGGTAAGACGGGGTTCCTTCCACAGGGTCGAGTCTGCGGGCCCGTCGGCCATGTTTGGAGTTGTTGTGTACGAACATGTTGTCGGAGACTGACAGGACGTGTCCCTCCACGCTCACTGTAGTCGATACAACCACCTGGAGGGGAGCAGGGTGAGAGGGGAGTGACGTGAGGAGTGGTGACATCAAAGAGTTGGAGGAAAAGGGGAAAGAGTGGACAAAGAGGGAGAGGAGCAGAGAGAGAGAGGGGGCAAGAAGGGGAAGAAGAAAAGAGAAAATAGTGTGGGGTTTGGTGATTGTTGCAAGCTGGAGCTTAAAGCGTGAAACTGTGAAAAGCTCCTTGAATGTAACCCGTTATCACTGCTATTACCGTCACACTCAACACACACTAAGTAAGTGTGTGTGTGTGTATGTGTGTGTGGTGTCTATCCTCCTCTGTTCAATAGTTCCTGATGGGTCCAGCCCTTAATTATCTCCCAGGGAAACAGAGCTGTCTTCTCTGGTTCCACTACAATAGAGCTGCACAATTAGAGGCACAGATACTGTCACACACTGGCTACCGTACAACTCTCTCACACACTATCTCACACACACAGCACAGATGCAACACACACACACACACACACAGACAGACACACACACACACACGCGCCGTTGTAATAAATCTATCAGTATCTGCTGGGCGTCCAGTATCTCCACTCAGACTCAAGTGGTGTCTTCCTGATTGTGTTGTGGCTGAGAAGATAAGGAAATAATAAAGACGGTACTGCCTTAAATCTTATTCACAACTTGCTTTTCTTTCGTTCTAGTTTATCTTTCTTCCTCCCTTTCTTTCTCTCTCTCTCTCTCTAGCCCCTCCTCTCTTTGCTTTGTGTGTATATTTATGCTCTGACTCGTCAGGGTCAGGATCTCATGTTTCCTGTAAAAGCCCTGATAGCTTATTTACTTCTACAGAAATACACACACACACACTCCTGTGTTTGTGTGTTATGTCCGCATGGGAAAGTGGAAAGAGGCTGAGTGAGAGAAGGACACAGAGGGAAAAATGAAGAGTTAAATGATGAGAGTAAAAAAAGTGTGATGGTTTCTACCTGGAACCTCCTCATGTCTCGTGGGTTTCCTGCATTTTTTAGACAGTTCTGGTTGCATTTGAGGAAAAACTTGAGGAAGAATCTGTAGAGAAAGAGAGGACAGGCAATATCTGAGGTTAACATTAGACCAGTGTGAAGGCTGTACCCCACTGATTTCCTTCAGGATATGTGAATTCAAGGTCAGTCTCCAACATACAGCACAACACAAACCCCACATACAGATAGAGAAATTAATATTTCATGCTGTTGGAAAGTCAAAATTCCTTGTGGATGAGTGGTGCATGTTGTTTTTTGTTCTTAAATCCACACCAGACTGCTTTGAAACGCCACATAAAGGTGTTGGATGAACATACAAGATGGCATATAAAGCAGCACACTCCAGCAAAACCGGTGACTGTGAGCCAGTTTAAGTTTGAGAAAAGTTGGGAGTTTTGAGCTTTTCTAAATCCAAACTTCAACAACTTTGTCTGTCCTCAAATCATTGTTCAACTTGACCTTCATCCACAGTGAGTTCTACCTTAAAAACCTTGCTAACCTTCTTATGATGCATAAAAAATTTAAAAACAACTTTCAGCACGAGCTGTTTTTCCGAACACGAACCCTGATGTCAAATGATGAAGAAAGGATGTTGACATTGGATGTTTGAAACGGGACCATATGTCATGAATCTATATTACAGAATAAATCAAACACACAGATGGCCATCAACAGCTAACAAACACATCCAGGTTGTGTTGTGGTGTGAGCCAGCTGGCTAGCCTGGCAGAAACAAGGAGACACACAGTAACAAACACACACACACACACACACACACACACACGCCCACACACACACACACACACACACACACACACACACACACACACATAGTTTGTGTTTGTTACCTCTGTGCGTGTTACAGCTTGATAAAAACAACACAACTTCACAATATTTCCTCCACACTGTCCTCTATGTCCTCCTTTCCATCTCCTCCTCCCTCTTTTACACACAACACTGTTTTGTCTTTTTTATTGCTTCCCATTGCTGGGCAGAATAAAATAAAAAAAAACCATCATGAGTGCAAGTCCGTACACCAGTCAAACATAGTTGAAGAGAATGACACTGATTATCATCATGGCACCTAGGATACATATATATGTATATATATGTATATATATATATATACATATATATACATATATATGTATATATATGTATATATATATATAGAGCAGTTTGTTGTGTTTGGGGTTGTTTTGGCAGAAAAAGGGGACCATCACAATATTAAGAGGTGGTCATAATGTTATGCAAGGTCTGTGTACTGTATATACAGCACCACCTGCAAAAGATCATCAACACAAAAAAATCTGCATTTCTCTGTCGCACAGCAAATTTAATATTGAAAAGTTCCAGGTAAATGGCAAAGCTGTGCTATTACACTGTTTCTCTACATTATGTCCACTCTCTATTTTTCTCTTTAAAACTCCATACTCAGATAATTTGAACTTTTCACACGTCTGTTTCACCTCCATTCCCTGGTGGCAGAGCCTGGTGCTCTGCTGTTCCAGAGATGACAGCACTTGTACTGGACCTCCAGAACAAAGCAGAGGTGTGTGTGTGTGTGTGTGTGTGTGTGTGTGTGTGTGTGTGTGCAAACATGTACTCCACATGTGTGTGACGGTGCAGCACAGCCCAGTGGCAGGTCTGAGTGTAAAACTCTGCGTTAACGAGCTCAGGCTTCGTTAGAACACCGGCGCCGGGATTCTGCATGCCTAATTATCTTGACCCCTCACCCCTGGGTGACAGCCTATCACAGTGGAGGACAGCCACAGTGACCCCTGCCGACCTCCCACTGTCTAGTCCTTCTCACAACACTAGCATAGCGTTAACACGACCACCTCAGCTGACCCTCTGCTCTACATCTCTGTGAGGGAGGCTCACACACTCCCATGCCCAACAGCCTGAATTATATGAAAAGACTAAAGCAGTGCAGAGAGCTTTTATAAATACACCACCATGTGAAAAAAACACAATAATATATATACTACTACTCAAAGATCCCTACGATCAACACGTCCCTCATGCTCCGAAATGCACTGAGTGTGTTCTTAAATTTGTATGGAGTTAGAAGGCTTTCCTACCTTATAAAACCTGCAATGTTCACGTCAGTTCATGGACTTCTTCTGCTGCCTTTAGCTACTGTCGCCAACTGTAACTGCCATCTTGTGTACAAACTTGTGTTATGTGCTTTTTGGAACACAAGCTACTTTGAGTAAATGTACTCCTATACTACTTCTGCTGTGGTCACTGTTTCTGCTGAGGTGAATAAGCGATACTGTCTCTAATGCTGCTCCACTGAGAAAGATGGCAATGACTTTAAACATCACTTAAATCATCACCACAATCTCCTCCGACCCATCAATTTAACAATATCAATTTCCCCTCCTCTCAGACCAAATAATTACCGTTTATCATCGGCTTATCACCCCAGCTTATCTGATGTTATCGCTCGTTATTTTTCATATTTCCATCTACCGCTCAACTCCTTGTTGTCTATTTCCTGCGAGAGCATTTTTTCTCATTGATTTCCAACAGAACATATTCTACATTTTAATGCAGTATGTGTGCGTTCCTTTTCCCCCTTCACTTGACCCCATCTGGCCTAATCAACTCGCCTACAAAAAGGCCCTGCAGCTACACACACACACACACACACACACACACACACACACACACACACACACACACACACACAGACACCTTGTGTGAATTGATTGGCTGGTCCAGTCGCCGGTCGTTAAGAGGCCTCCAATTAAACCGGGCAATTATAAGAGTCTGAATGACTGTGGGGGAGGGGAGCACTCTCCTCTATCTCACAGCCTCTCCGAGGCCCGATCATGTTCAAGTGATAACAGCGCTGTTGACCTTTGCTACACTGTGAGTACCACACTCGGAGAGCTGACCTCACACACACACACACACACACACACACACACACACACACACACCATCTGGACAGGGAGGTGTAAGAAGGGTAGTAAGCAGAGGTTGAAAGATAAAGATGTAAAGAAATAATATAGGAAAAAAAAGACGAGAGACAAAAGCAGAGATCTTTTTATACTCCTGTCTACATTATTATTCTTGGCGTTTTGCCTTGATTAAACTGTGACACTGTAGATAGAGAGAGGAAACACAGGAAGACAGAAAAGGTTAGGACTTGCTTATTGCATTTTTTGCCTACTTATTTCCACTGTCACCTTCTTATTTATTTTTAACACACTTATTTTTCTTCTTAGTCTTTTTGTTTACTGATATCCCTGCTCCTTATGTTTTACATAGGCCCTTATGTTGTGGCCCACTTCTTACTGTGACAATGTAAATTTCCCCGTTGGTGGGACAAATAACGGTCAATCCTATCTTATCATGTCTGAACATAAGAGCTACACTATGATTATGGTTGAGGAAAGGCTGTTAAGTTAAGGGGAAGGAAGGCTAAACTAAAGTATAGTAAGGGTGAGGCTGAAACTGACTAACTGTTGGCTTGTGAAAGTGCCCGCACAGCCTTTTTTTGCAGGTTCGAGAAGAAAATACTCACTGGGGTCATTATATGAACATTGTATAATATACGTCAAAATGTTTTTTTTTTTGGCCACAATAGAAAAAACAACAGGCTCACGGTATTATCACTGTATTATCACTATAAAGGTGATATGGCCAACATGTTAGCAAACAAATCTAGCAGATAGCAGTATTGATTTGGAGGCTTGTGTTTCTGGCCACCTGATGAATGTTAGTGCAGCGTCCATCCTCCTGGTTTAACTCCGGTGACAATAGTTAGCTCTTAGCATCTGGCTGTTAAACTTCACCTGGTGGTTGAACTTTGTTTTTCTCTCTTTTGCTTCCTGCTGTGGTGAAGCTGTGAAACGTGAACACTCAAATTTTAATCACAGTTTAGAGGTTTACCACAGTGCAATGCTAGTCTTCATCAGTTTATAAAAGATGGGGGTGTAGTCAAGCACTGTGTCATGTTATCACTACCGTAGCAAGTGTTCACCATGATAATGTAATCAACCACCCCAGGATGCTACTCTTATTTAGCCTGTAAGTCATAGTAATGTCCCAAACAATGCTTGTATGCTGTTTTTTAGCCTGTTAGCAATGGTGTAGTGGTGAACAGCACAGTTACATCCATTATTCAGAGGCTGAGATGGCAATTATGGCTCAGAGCACAACTGACATTAATATTTAATATATAGGGCTAACACAGACCTGAAGAGAGGGAGACAGGAAGTGACAGAGTGAGGGGATGGAGAGAAGAAGAGCAAAGAAGAGGAGGGTGGATACACAAACGGAGGAGAGACTGAGGAAGAGGATGGTGGGAGCTTGTTTGACCGCCGTCCTGTCATTTAAACAGTTACAATGACAACAGGGCAAGGGTGACATCCGGGGGAATTCCAGCGTTGTGTGCGAAAGAGAGTGTGAATGTCTAAGACTGGATGTCTGTGTCCGTTTTATTCCCTAAAGACTCACTATTCTACAGAGCCAAGAATAACAATGCTGCCTTGGAAGAGGAAGAAAAAAAAACAAAAAAACAACGAAACAAAAAATGTCTCCAAATACACACACAGAGCGTTCTGGTGAGTTGTTGCTGACAGGTGGAGAAAATGCAGTCAGTTAGTGCAGACAAACCGAACAACAGATCAGTGCGTTTGCTGCTCCTGCCTCCTCTGTCTCTTCTCTGTCTCCCTGCTTCCTTTAGATGTCTTATTTCACCTGCCTGCCAAGTTGCTTGGCGGTGCTTTCTGACAGAAAGATGATTTTCACTATCTTCCCGACGTGCATGTGTGTGAAACAACTTGTGTGCGCCCATCGTAACTGCCAGTTACTGATCAGTTACTGGTTGCACGCTTCACAAAATAACACCAGACTGCACAAAGACAAAGAGCAGTAACAATGTGCGATTCAAAACATGTTTGAATACCATTTAAAATACTGTCAATCACTCTGGATCCCAGCTATGTGGTAATACTGTCACAACAATAACAGTATTACTGACCATGATTTCAGCTAAACACACCCCTCACACACAGGAGTATATTTGTTTCCCTCGCTGTCTGTTGATCTGTCACAGATCAACTTCCTGTTTCCTGTTTACACTGAGTGCTTGTTATTGTTTAATGTGATGACATCAGATGGCATTGCTGGGCCCCGTGCCTGCTATCTGAGCAGCAGGAAAAACAATTATATGAAATGGTATTACGCCCTCTATTCGGCTGTTATCACGATAATAATGTGATAATGTATCGCTTCCTGTGGAGGAAATGCTTGTTTTTTTCTCCAAGCCTTTGTAGTGTCGTGTTCAAGAACACTTCAGCAGGGATAATGCTGCCCAATATAAAGCCTGAATCACAGTCCTTCTAATCAGAAGTCCACTTTAAATCCGTTAGAGTAAGAAGTTGGTTTGTTGTGGTTTGTAGATGCAAATTCTGAGTTAGAGATAACTAGTTTACAAGGAGACATTTGAAAGGATCAGGGATCATTTGAAATGAAATGACAGAAAGGAGCAAAGAGATGATGTAGAAGATTAATTTATTTTACTTGGAAGGATAACTGAAAAATCCACTCAATAATATGTGAGTTTGACAGTCACTTATGAGATGTGGAAACTATACTGACGCAGCCAAAATCTGATCATCTGTACAACTGCTCAATGATTTGACACAAGGTTTAATTAAATGTCTTTCAAGCCTACGGGGCTTAAAATAATGATTATTTTTATTACTGATTCATCTCGATTCTTTTCTTGATAAATTAGCGAGTCATTTGGTTAATTAAATGACAGCTTGTTTTGTCTACACAACAGTCCAAATTCCCAAGATACAGAATTTCCAAAGATATAAAACAGAATAGCAGCAAATCCTCACACTGAGAAGCAGGAAACATCAAATGTTTGGTATTTTTGCTTCACTTATTTTACCACTTCAGCTCCACAAACTCGTCATTTGTCAACCTCACATTCTGGTATGATCCAAGGGAAACAAAGCTTCACAATGAATGTTACGTAACAAGCAGGAGATGAACCAACAATGATGATGTCTGGTTCCAGACTGCACTGACCAGGCTCAGGGTTGTGTATCTGTGTACTTTGCTACGCTTGAGACTCGCCACGACTTTTACTGTATAGAGTAACTTCAGCGGCTGAAAACGTGCCGTCATTTGCAAAGAAAAGAAGACGTGGAAAATGTCCACGTGAACATCCTCAGAGCCATGGCAATGCTAAAAAGTAAGCGGATCGGAGAGAGAAAGAGAAACGTAGACACACTGGAGAAAGTGTGAGTAAAGGGGGGGAGCGAAATGGAGTGTAAAGGAAAGAAAAAAGGCAGCGGAGGAGGGAGGGATGGAGGAAGGAAAAGCACAGGAGAGGGGAAGTGAGTTATGCGAGGGAACAAGACTTAAGAGAATTGAGCAGAGCCGAGCGAAGCGGAGTTATTTTACATAATGATGGTTGATATGCACAGAGGTAATTGATAGCTGAGCTGCAGCCCAAAAAACACCCAGCGAGCTGTCAATCATGGCTCATCTCCCAGGAGATATGCTAATGATGATGATGATGAGGGCTTAGCTTCATATTGCTATCATTACTATTAATGCTGTCATTGTTGTCATCTCTGCATATTTAAATGACAGAGCAGGCCAGGGCGGTGATAGCCAGCCCGTGTGATGTCTATGAGGGGGCTTGTACTGTCTGCCAGGCCTGAGATAAAGTGAGTATTAATAACCTGCAGTCTACTTGTTCAGCACCGACATGGACCTGTACAAGTGTCATTACATCACTGTTACATGTAACGGTGACACTGATGTCATCAGTTTGTGACAAGGTGGCACTCAGTCAGAGCGACACAGCATCATTAATATCTCTGGAGCACATCAGCAAGGATCATCACGACATTTACTAATAAAGTTGTGTTTTGAACTCACATCATCATTTGTAGAATGAATCTCAATAAACTAATGGACAGCTGATTTGTGGAATAACTCCATGAACAGGTTTGTTTTGCTCCCACAGTCACAAAATATCTGTCATTCGGTTCCCACTTCTAACAAGGTATGACATCTAGTAGCTGAATGTCGTCAATGTCATGGGTAGAACCTTTAAGTTAGGGATGATTTAACGTTGATATTGACACGTTAAGAACTACATTTTTATAAATGATCTGAATGCTGCCGCCATTGCTTTCAACTTATTTATTATTGATTTATCTAGTGTTTTATATAGGATTTATTAGGTTTAACTAAGAGTGATTTCATATTATTAGATTGATTTCATTTATTTTGATTGTGGTTTCCCTATACTAAGACCTGAGAACTACATCTATCTATCTATCTATGTATCTATGTATGTGTGTATCTATGTTGACACAAACCATACACTGCTACTCTTGCTCTTGAACAAAGAATTCAGTCTATAGTCAGTAAATCCAGCTAACCCAAATTTAATTTGAAATAGTTTTTTCTGAAACCTGGTCTCAGGAAATAACATTATGACCACAGTCTTCACTGATGGGGACGCTGGCCAAAAACATGAAAACAAGTGTCCAGGTGAAATAAGCACTATGTTACAGCCTTTAATTTTTAAGAGTGTTTATGTTTTTGTACATTTTCTAATGTTGATCACCTTTAACCAGAGACTTTATATGTGTGTACTGTATGTGTGTGTAACTAAACTAAACTAAACTTTGGTAAACCTGCAACACAAACAAACACACAATCAATTTGTGCAGGCTGGAAAATCTGCAAAATGTCAACTTTTCAAGGAGCTCCTAAAAAAATAATGTGGGCATTCTCAGTGTCTCGCTGTGGGAGCTGCGTGCAGATGAAGGGATTATTTTCTGTTCATGCTATGAACTTCTGAACAACAGTGAAGCTGCCGACCAGGAGACACAACAGATGATATTAACCACTGTGATGACTCTCTGCAGTTTAAAGTTAAGTAACGTTAAATTACAACATGATTAGCTTCAAGACAAATACTGTCAGAGGTCTCCCTAGTTGTGAGGAGATGAGGGGGTAGACAGACTTCCAAGGAAGGAGGAGGTTACTGTGGTGTATATTTTAAAGGCTGAAGGCAAACTGTTGAATTATAGATGAGAGAGATTGATTTGGGAGGGAGGGTGAAGAAAAAAGGAGAGAAGAAGTGGAAGGAGGGACAGAAGAGGAGCGATGAGGGGGTGAGCGAAGGGTGAGCTGCTAAAGGATCGCTAGCTCAACATGTATGAACACACACACACACATACACACACACAGAGCTTACCTCAAATCGATCTAAAGCTCAGACTCGCTCGCCTTTTTACTTCTCTGTGTTGCTCTCACACATATTGTTTAACTGCTGAACACACACACACACACGCACACACACACACACATTTCATTCTAACTATCCTCACAAACACACACACACACACACACACACACACACACACATACAGAACAAGACAACAGTACCAGTGACCCACAGTTCAGCAGGCAGAGCAACTAAACTAGCAGGGCTTTCAGTGTGTCTGTCTCTCTGTGTGTGTGTGTGTGTGTGTGTGTGTGTGTGTGTGGTCCTTTGTCATTGGTCTTACAAATAATTCATGTTGGGTGAGGGGGGGAGAAAAGGAAGAGGGGAGAGGAAGGGAGTGATGAAGGAAGTGATATTGACAGGAACCTCTTCCTCCTCTCTCCTCCTGTCTCCTCCTCTCTCCATCAGTCACTCACTCAAACACACACACACACACACACACACACACACACATACAAACACACACACCTACAAACACACACACACCTAAAACACACACACCCACACACACACACAACTAAGCAGCGTTGATTGTTTGTTCAACCATGCACATGATAACTGTAGATATGTTATGAAGTTGTCATAGTGTAAGAATACCTGTTGGACCTCAGCACTCAGTGTTGGTTTAGTTTTTTTAGTTTATCTAACTACATTCTACGGCTAAAGTTAGCTAACAAATCTTAGGTTGTATGGAAAGATAATGACAACGACCTGTTGTGTCACTGATGTATGGAGACTTTTGCATTAAGAAGATGAATGTTGCAAAAACACTGCAGAACAGAAAAACAAACAAAACTTACTGTAAAAGATGCAGATATTTAAATGATCATATAGTTGAAGTGTTGATATCTAGACACTCATTACTTCTTCAGCTCTGCTCTGATCTGGACACTGACTGCTCGCTCAGGCTATAAACAGCTTGGATCTTTTTCAGTTTTCCTCTTTAGATAGAGATGCGTAGAAGAAAACAGACTTGTGCACTTGACATGGAAGACTCAAGAGTTACACAACACTGAAACACAGAAATGATGATTTATATAACTTTCTCATAACAAAACCCATGACTATGAACTAATAAAAAGAAAGAAATGGAATATACCTAAAGGTTAAATTGTGACCTTAACGGAAACCTAAGCGGTGAGAGGGAAGGAAGAGGGAGGCCATGTTTGTCAAACAAATTAAATACCGTCCAGGTTCCTCACCTGAGCCTGCGCACAGGCACACACACACACACACACAGACACACACACACACACACACACACACACACACACATAAACTGCCCGCGTGGCACACATATGGCTCACCCGGTCCAAATAAGGAAATATGCATACATTACCATAGCTAATGTATGAACCACTCCATTTAATATGCTAATTCACTGAAATATTACTGAGCGCCGTCTGTTGTAAATGAATAAATTTGAATTGCAATTAGAATAATCCTTTATAATTAATGAAAACTGTCAATTTTGGTTCAGAAGTAATTTGATTAACGGGTTGATGGGGCACCAATTAAGTGGAGGATGAGGAGGAGGAGGACAGAGGAGGAGGAAGAGAAGAGAAGAAAGATGACAAGCTCTTCAGATAATCTCTTCCTTTTCATGTGTAATGAGAGATTAAGCAAAAATGATGTAATGCTCCTTTACAGGCTCAAAGCGTAAAGCAAACACACTTCTCTTACCTTTGTGGATGTCGCAGCAGCATCAGGACGAACAGCAGGAAGCACAAAAAAGAGGAGAGAGAGAGTAAGGATGATCAGATGGAGGACATAACACAATATTTTTTTATGATACATGTTCAATTAACGACACAAACTTCAAACATTACGCAACATACGTCTACTTTGCAGTTTTACAAAAAACACAGTTTTGTATGTATTTTCAGCGAGCTGTTATTTCTGCAGCAGGTCTAGTAATGGTGTCATCGGCTTTCTAATTCACAAGCACCTCCTACCACTAATTAACCACATCCATGTTGCTGTTATTAGCTAATTACAAGACTGGACACATGCCCGGCTAATTAAAGCTATTAAATTTGTGTGTGAGTGTGAGTGTGTGTGTGTGGGAGAGGGTGTATACCAAGGCATTTCTGGAGTTAATGTTTTAATGACACGATATAACCAGCACTGCAACACACCACGTGACGCACCCCCCACACTCCAGGTACGAAAACGCCGCCGCCGCTTCCATTCCCAAATCAATAGCCAAGGTCATTATGTGCAGCTGAATCATATGTTTCACTAAAGTTGCTGCGTGTTAATAATATTTCAACAGAGTTGCAGGAAAAAGCTTCTAATTTAGCTCGTTTAGTCAACACCGTCATCCATCATGGTGAAAACACAAAAGACCCCCCTGACTCTCTCGCTGTTTCCCTTTTGCTTTTCTCTCCTCGACGCTGCTTTCCCCCCATATCTCGTTTTCTCCCCTCTGCAGCGCCTCCTCCCCTCCTCATTCATTTTCTCCTCTTCTCCTCCTCCTCTATGCTCTTCTTCTGTCACAGTCACTCTTCTCAGCCACCTTTTACTTTCCTCTTTTCTTTCCTTTCCTTTCCTCTCATTAGGAGAGCAGCTTCTTCTTCATTTGCGCTCTAATCCTCTCTTTATATGTCTGAATATTCATATTCATGGCCTTGTTTTGTTTTGAATATTCAAGAGTCAATTAACATGCTCTTTATAAATAATTAATGCTTATTATTTTCTCCCTTTTACATTTTTTTAATAATTAAAATCTATAAATCTGAAAACAAAATGGCCCATTTTTTATTTTTTTTTTTTCACCCTGCTAACTTTCAATTCAAGTGTGTGTGTGTGTGTGTGTGTGTGTGTGTGTGTGTGTGTGTGTCATGCTGACAGACTATTTAACAACAGCTCAGGAAGTCTCTCTTTCATCTGCCAACAGTCTATCGTCCTGCCACCCAAACATGGTGTGTGTGTGTGTGCGTGTGTGTGTGTGTGCGCGTGTGTGTGTGTGTGTGTGTGTGTGTGTGTGTGTGTGTGTGTTCACACTCATGAATAAATGAACTTGTTAAAGGGAGATGAAGGGGAGGAAGGAGACAGGTTCTGCTGTCCTGTTCAGAACTACCTGATCTGGCACAGCGCTTAGCATGCATGCAGGAACACACACACACAAACACACACACACCCCAACACGTTCACGTACATCACACTGAAAATCATTGCATCGCTGCAACACCAGAGAAATTGACTTTGACGTTAAGACGAGCGGTTAAAAACAGAGAGAGCGAGAGTGAGGAGGAAAAGAAAGAGAGGAATAAAGAAAGTGATGTGTGTGAGGGAGAGATGCTAGCTTGTCCCCCTTTAGTCTTATGAATGCTGCCGCCGTCACGACAGGCATCATTCCTTTTAATCAGTGTCGCTGCCGTGATCAAAGAAATACTACCTCCACAGAAAGTGACAGCAAGAGGTGGAGGACAATGGGGGACTCCTCACCGAGAGAGAGGGAGAGAGAGAGAGAAGAGAGAGAGAGAGTGAGAGAGAGAGAGAGAGCAGCGTTCACAAGTACCTGAACGACAGCAAAGCCATCATGTCTACATACTGTCACATAAGTGAGGTCTTGCAATACAATCAGACTTACACACACACACACACACACACACACACACAGCTGACAACTGCCAAGCACTCACCTCCCGACTGGGGTGTAGGTAATTAACCAGACAAAACAACTCACAACACCTCACAGATCAAGAACACAGGAGGGGTAGTACAAGGAAGACGCACGACAAAAACACAAAAAAAAAAGAGTCGCTCCGTCTACAAAACAAAGCAGCACTCCTAAACAAGGAGCTCCGCTCAGGAGGAGTACAGACGACAGGAGTTTGATGAAAACAGAGACACTCCTCCGCTCACTTTGTGTTAATTTGTCTTTACATCTAAAGTAACAGACAAGTTTCTGCTCTTTCAACGCCACCGTTGAAAGAGCCACAACATCACCTTCAAGTTATATTTATTCTAATTTTAAATGCCGCTCTGATTATCTAACACTGGTCTCTCTCATACTGCGTTCACATTTCAATTTAGAACAAATCGCTTTTCAGCAAACAGCAGAGACAACAGATAAAAAGTGGCTCAAGCAGAATCACAGCTGAAGTTTCAACGCTTTAAAATGATAGAGAGATAACTCTAAACATATTTACCTTCATAAGACTGAGGAGAACATTTCTGAATGAGGTAGTAATGTCCTGTTTGTGATGGGCAACTAATGTGTTTGGTTCTAATTTGGAGACATACAGCACTAGTGCTGCCATGAATCAGAGGTCACCAGTGATACTGTCCATGACAGCTGTTTTTTGTTTTCACGCTTCATTTCATCTTATATATTTCGTCTTAGTGTTTAGTCTTAAATTAAGCTACAAATACAGTGTTCCTAATTTTCCTCTGGAGCGACATGAGTGTGTTCTGATCTCATGCTGCTAAAGAAAGTACTTTGTTACGGTTAGAGAAACATTGTGGTTTGTGTTAAAATGACCACTTTGTTAAGGTTCAGGACTCTTCGTTGTCATGGTTACAACAATGAGTATGTGGACAAGGTTAGGGAAGGACAGTGGTCATGGTTAAAAGAAACCAACGAGAGCTGAACAGCAGCTTTCTCTATAATTACTACAGAAACTACATGACTGTGTCACTTTAATGTCAACAGATATATTGTTTTTGGGCCGAAACAGCTGATGCTGCCATTTCTCCAGAGAGGATGTTACTGTTTCGTAAATAATAAAATACATTTACAGAGTATTTGTTCCAAAAACAGTTAACTATAAATGCATAAGAACAAATAAAAGAGGTGGGTTTTAATGAGTGTTGTACAAGAGTGTCAATAAATTTGAAACAATACTGTATTAATGCTCCATTCTTGTTAAATAACATCAAAGTACTGTGGTACTGCAGGACCTCAGAAACAATAATGCACATACAACAGACCACAGAAACTTTAGTTGCTTGAAAAATGCATAAAAAAGACCAACTATCTAAAAAAAATCTTCGTCAACTGGGACCAAAATAGCCTAATAGTCGACCAAAATACGAGTGGGCAGCGCTACTACACACTGTATTGATGCAGGTATCAATAAGAGTGAATACATCTTACCCCTAATTTCCACCGGATGCGTAACCCTGCCAACATTTTGTCTGACCCGATACGCATCCATTCAAATCAATGTGTCAATTTCCACTGAATGCGGAATGCTGCCGACGTGCCGACGCCTGCCAAAACAAATCGACGAGCTTCTATTTTTGTTGGACGTCAACAGGAAGTCGTGTACAGACACAAAGTACAGCATCCGGTTTATTTTTAAAATAAAATTAACCGTGTTCGCGGCAGATCATATAATCGATTTCCTTCTACTCAGTCGACACAGGGTGATTCTCTTTTCACTGACGCTCCGCTACAACCCGCAATATCGCATGATTATTCATGAGAATCATGAGAATTCATGAGATCTTGTTAGTTAGCGAGATCTCGTTCTCGCGGTTTCAGCTGTCCGACGGAGCCGCAGCAGGCGCATCTGGTGGGTACTGACGGACGACAGAAAAGGCATGTCAACGGACGTTGGTGTCGTTCTGCATCCAGTGGAAATTAAGAGTCAGTCCTGTTGGAACACTTAGTTAATTCATTTCATTAAATGACAAAGCATCTCATTAATAATCTTCAGCACACATATGACATAATGTGATGAAGGCAACAGTTGCTGTGCTCTATTAAAGTCAGCTAGCATGAACAGGACCAGGACCCTGAAACTGAAGCAGCTAAACTGAACTCAGCCATCCTTCTTTTTTTTATTTACGCATGTTATTTTCTGACTGTCAAAATGTCTCCTGTATAAAAAAAAAAGCTGTCTGATGAAAAGATTTGTCTGAGTGTTTTCTCTCGCTCTTTCTCAACCAATTAAACAAAGAAAAACAATTAATAATTTAAAAACACATGACCCAATTTAATTAGAGCGTTCGCTCAATTAACAGTTTCCCCCCTTTGTTCTCTGTCATGGGTGGATGTTATCATGAAGACAAAGATCATATGTGTGTGTGTGAGTGTGCATGAATATTGCCAGTGCTACTTCCTGTTATGCCAAATCTCTGAGTGCAAAAGAATTGCAGAGCGTAAACCACTAATTAGCTCCCACTCAGACAAACCAAGACTGCACAGGCAGTGTGCATACAGTTTTTTTTTTTATCCTTCTCTGTTTAATCTCCCTGTTGTTTCCTATTTGTTCAGCTCATTATGTGATCAAAGCCATTAACATGTTTATGGAGCGGCTCTTTCATGTTGCAATAAAACACACTCATACAGAGTCATAAGGATATGAAATATGAATGCAGAGGCCCGAAAGACGAGTATAAAGTGTGTGTTTGTGCACATATTTGTGTGTGAACGTGAATAAAGTACATTTCAATCTGATGAAACTCTAAGCTAACAAACAGATGAGGAGGACAGGGGGCATTTGAGTCTTTGAGCTTGCACATGCACACAAACACATATGGAAATACATAAACAGAGGCAGTAACTGTTAAATAATTCAGCATACACAAACACACACTGGAGGCAAGGTGAGGGTAAAAGCACAGCTAAGCTAACAGGCATGCTGAGTGGCCTGCAGTGTCAACAACCAATCAGGATGGAGCGAGGTGGCCAGAGAGAGAGGCGTGACCTCTGGTGACCCCAAACTCTAATGATTTATAAACATGACTGAGAAGTGTGTGTGTGTGTGTGTGTGTGTGTGTGTGTGTGTGTGTGTGTCGGGAACCCTGAAGCTATTTAAATGTGGAGATGAATTCTTATTTATTCACACAGAAAAAGAGTGAATGCGAAGACCCCAAGGGTAAGGGTTCAAAACAATACAGACAGAGAGAGGGAGAGACGGATATAGACACAGGAGAGAGGGAGGAAAACAAAGATTAGAAAAGAAAGATGGAAAGAAGGAAATAAGAGAAAAGACTGAGAGAGAGAAAAGGCGATGGAAGTGTGAGAAAGAGGGAAGTTTAAAGAGGTAATCCTGCACTCAGATCACGTAGGGAGAGGAGGTTAGAGGGGCGTAAAAAACTCTTTTACGATCCTAAGGGGGGGCGTGTACACACACACACACATATAATATATATATATATATATATATATATATATATATATATGTTCCTTTTCCCTGCCCCCACATCTGTATGTGTGTGTGTCCTCATGCAATATTAAATAGGCAGTATGTGTGGGTATAAAGAGTGGTGGGGCCGGGATGCAGTGAATTATATATCACTATTGATTTGTGCACACACACACACACACACGTGCACAAACACACACTTTATTAGATTAAAGCTCACAGCTAAGACTCAGACAATGGCAGAGTCTAATAGCAGATGCAGGGAGAAAGACGATGGGATGGAAACAGCAACAACACAGACAAAGTAGTAGGAAAGGTACAGTGGTGGTGCTGCTTTTTAACCCCAAGCACAGTCACACTCTTCAGCCAGATGTGTGCAAGCTCAGTATGTCCAGATGTTCATGTGGACATTGGTTTGAACCCAGAGGGAATTATTACTCAACTCTGTAACAGCACAAAGCCTTTTAGTCTTTTGTAGCTCACTGTTCAGCCGGTGCCCTCGTCAACACCATTTCTCACTCAGCAGGCAGCTGTTTTCAACCAAAAAAAGGTCTGATAAACCCCACTGTAAGCTTTACCATGGCAACAAAGAACAGTCAGATATAAACAATGTTTTCTTCTAGAGCTGGTGGAGACCAAACCAGAGCTAAAAGCAGAGAGAACAGTGATTGTGTGATCAGGTGGCGGAAAGAGCTTTTCTATGTTTGTGTTTGGTTTCCCCGCTCAGAAGGAACAGTAACAGCTTTTTCTGTGATACAACAGGTAAAAACTGTCTACAATTTGTATTTTTGTTTTATATAGTATCTATAATTTATCTACAGTCCGTTACATATTTCATTTTCTTGAAGTAGTTTGATGACATTTCTGCAGGCAGCCCTAGATTTTTGGCTTGGAAAGTCACTATTTAGAGCCACGTTTGGTTATAGTTGAACAGTGTGACCTGTGGTATTAATGTTTAGGGTGTAATCTCCATCGGTGATGTAATGGAGGTATCAGAGGCGTCACACTTTCTCTCAGGGAACATTAACTGAATTAGTGGTGAAAGAGTGATGAAAGAGAGAGTGAGAGAGGCTATCTGATAAGGACTGTATTTGAAATTGCAATGCCTGGACAGTCCAGGAGGAATGGAAAAGAGAGAAAATAAATGTTACGTATTCCCTCTTCTCCTCTCACTTTTCCCTCTGCCTGTTAGCTTAGTTAATGTTTTTACACAAATAACTAGAATCACCTCCTCAATGTCATTTCCATCCATGACATTATTTCAATACTTTACGTTACCACACGTGCATGAAATTTGAGTCATGGCCAAAAATGTGTTTCGTGAGGTCAGGGTGACCTGTTCAACCGGAGTTGGACGTCTGCAAAAAAATATGAAGAAATTCCCTCAAGATGTTCCTGAGATTTCACGTACACATGGACGACCCGAAAACATAATAAAAACGATCATGGTGGAAAATGTGCAGAGAGATACAAAAGAGGGGAAAAAAAAAATATGTGAAACTGCATGTGATGGGAGACCAGCTGACTCGCCCAAAAACCCACACTTGACTTTATTAGCTCATGGTTAGCGGTATGATTAGTCGAGACTGTGTTTGCATTACTAGAGATGGTTGTTGTGTCGTGTATTCCTTCCTCCCTCGTCCTCCTCCTCTACATTTAACAAGGTGGATGGCTGAGGTGTGGGTGAAGTCCAACACCCTCCACTGCTCCACCACACTTTCTAGATCATGCCTACTTTTTTTTCAAAATGATTTGATTAGATTCCCCTTTAAAGTATCCCCCTTCCACATGAGGTATAATATGTGCTCTAACTGCCATAAATGTGGAATAGACTGAGTAAGCATCCGAGGATGGAGTCAAGTTACTGTGATACACTCCTCCCTCCACTTTCTCCTCACCCGCCTCCCCCTCTCTGCTCCCACTATCTAGCATTTTAATGCATCTATAGTCATGCTAATGGTCCTCAGAATTCAAAATAATTTCTCCTTTGTCCCACTCTGCCACTCAGCACTGATAGAGGAGTGCTATCTCTCCCTCTCTCTCCCTGCACTCTGACAGGATGTGATTTTGACAGAGTCCTGTCAGTGTTTCCGTCTGTCTTTCTATCACGCTTATTCTGTGTGTCAGATTAAGGAAGGTAAGGTGTCGAGAGTGCTGACAGGGCATGTAGAGAGGAGAGGAGTTGAGGGGAGAGGGGAGGGGAGCGGAGCATGCGTTTTACATTATGAGTGGGTCCAACCTTTCTATTCATGCTGGTTGACCTTTCCATCAGTAGGTAATAGAGAAGAGAATGTCCTTTACTATAAAGGCTCGATGTTAAGTCACGCTCCTCTCCGCCCTGAAGAAAGAGGACAGCCACCTCAACACAGCCGGGGTGAGATGGGAGGTGCACTGTGAGTGTGTGAGGGGCATATGGTGGACGCATATTAGAGGGGGGGTAGCCATAGTAGTGGAAATGTATGTATGGGTGTGTGGGTGAGGGGAGGGGATGGGATGGGATGGGAGGGGAACAATATTGGTCCGCCAGTGCAGGTCATTGTAGAGAAAACATAAAACATAATCATCCATTAAAATGCAGCTTCACACCCTCCATCACGTCCACGATGGAGCTGCTGCTGCCATCACTCAGCTATGATAGATCTAGGTCTAAAAAGCCTAGAGAGAGAGAGAGAGAGAGAGAGAGAGAGAGAGAGAGAGAAGATGTGCTTCTGGAGGTTTACAGTAGGTCAAAGTATATACATATCTGTATGTGTGTGCGTATGTGTGAGCGTGCACAGTGATGTAGTAAATAATACTTAATATTTGCATTGCAGTTGTGACATTATACATATATGTATTACAAGTAAATCATTTTGGCTTTTGTCTAAACCACATGATTTGGTTTTAATTTGCAATTCCCACATGGTGAATCTGACATTTCACACAGGTATATTTCTTTACCCTGGCTTAATAATTGATGGTCAGAATCACATTAGCACTGTATAAAACAACATAAAGGCAGTTAATGTAAACAAAAAGCCAAGTTATTCAGAATGTGCAAATACAAAGGTCTAATATAAATTTAATTTATAGCCACAAAAAAGAGTCAACATTTATGGATTGCTCCAGACTGAAGACACTTCAGAGACGTTATGCAGCTGTTGTGTAGGTGCTGAAAAGGAATTTCTGTGAATAAATAAAAAAAGGTTATTATCTACTTTCACTCATCAATACAGAATCTTTGCAAAAAGACTCACCGGTGGCTGCTGATAGATGGAAAGGCTTGGTTGTATTAGTAGATATATTTACTGTATGTATGGAGCTGTGTTGTCCTTAAGAGGTGGGTAAACACTGTGGCTTACACTGAGTTAATGTCCCTGGAGATGAGAGCGATAAGCTTTATATTCATCTGCAGAGAAACCCAGAATCTAAACAACACTGTCAGTTTGGCACAACAACTTTTAAATGGTAATCAGTGAGGCCAAGTCTGTATTTCTAAGTCACAGGGTTATTGGTGTCACAGTAATGCATGAGGTGCACACACACATGTTCACACAAGTCTAACTGTGACACCATGGGACGCTGTAAATCTCCACTGATTGAGGGTAAGCGGGCTTCAGACGGCACTGTGTATAACCAGCTCCAGCCCAGCAGATCAGAATGGCTGGCAGCGAGCTTACATGTTTGTCATCTAAAAAATATTCACCCTCCACTTAGCCAAGAACACAACCCAAACAATAGACAGCCCGTTAACAATGTACCATTATCCAGAGCATGATGGGAGGAGGGGGTGTGGAGGAGGAGGAACAAGAAGAAGGAGAAAGCAAGAAAAAGAGCGACAGAGCGAGCAGCAAGAAAAGAGAGAATAAAGGCAGAGAGATGAGAGGGAGGATTGCAGCGAGACCAAACTGTTATTTAAACCAGGCGGCCACGAAAACATCACAATAAATAACTCGGCTGTTTAGTCTCCACCTCAGACGCTGGGGGAGCGACAGAGCGCAACACGCGCCGGAGAGGGAGGGAGGTGAGAGAGGGGAGAATTAAAGGGATTGGGGAGGGATGGAGTGGTGGGAGGAGGGAGGGAGGGGTGCAAAAAGAGATAAAACACATTACAAGATCGCTCTGTGTTGTCAGACTCAAAGGAGTATCCAGGATCGTCTCTCCTCTTGACTAATGAAAGGAGCAGCTTCACAGTCAAGTACCAGGATGCATGCCTGCCTGCACACACACACACACACACACACACACACACACACACCGCCTAAAGAAAACAACCATACATACGTTTATGTCTCATTCACAAGACAGATAATGTTTTATTTAGCTGTTTCGCATCAGTGTGTCCATGCACGAAGGGCTGGGTATCGATTCAGATTTTACAGATCAATTCCATATTACAAGGTGCCAACTCGATTCAATTCAAGATTCGATCCGATTTAATATTGATTCAATATAGGGATATTTCAGTTAAAATCATGCTGTAAACATAGCATATATTCTGCTCCAGGCTGGTTTGTGCCTTGAGAGTCATGTTTGCTTAACTACTGGCAATAACATCTCATAACATCTTCTTCCATGGAAAGCGGTGGAAAGCAACACTAAAGACTGAGCACGCAGGACTAGCAGGGTTGATTCTTCAGGCTGCTTCTCCACACATCCAATGTAGAAAAAAATACTTAAGATAAAAGAGCGATCTTTGGATTTTATGAATCGGTTATGAACCATTTAAAAATCGATTCAAATCGATTAAATAGATTTTTTTAAACCCAGCCCTACATGCATGGTCAGCTTCAGTTCAACACATTTGCGAAGTCGAACGACACACGAGCGCCAGAAGCCCTTTACTCGTCCTCAGCAGAAAGAATGGCACGGCGAGGGCACCTTTGACTGCACAGAGCGCCGACTCGCCAGCCAAGGCCGTTGATGAGAGGAAAATAGTGCTAATGCAGCAAGGAAGCTGTTCTTTCCCAATTAAGCCAATAAAACACATGCTCCCCTCCTTCCTGTAACTGCCTAATAAGCCATAAACACAGCTGAACATTTATAATTCTGGCTAGTCCATAAAAAAAGCACTTCCCATGTGTGCAGGGGTGAGGGGTGAGGTGTGCGGAGAGGCAGCCCCAGCGAGCCACGGAGAGAAATCGCTTTTTCTACTAAAAGAAATATTTAGTACCTCGCTGAATTAATGTGAAGGAGCGGGAGGTGGCGGGTGAGAAAGGGAGGTGGCAGGAGGAGGAGGAGGAAGAGCAGAAGGAGGGCGATGAGATGTCTCGACAGACCAAAGAAAACACTTCTTTTCCTCCCACCTCCTCCTTCATGCCTCCATGTTCAAGAGAACTTAAAGACGCTGATGAACACCTTTTCACACAGCGCATGCATACTGTACATATACTGTATATGTATACAGAGACAGCATTCCTGTAACAGTAAGGAAATGGTTGGGGGAGTAGTGATAAGGCAAGGAGGTGAGGGCTGGAGGAAGAGGGGGAGAGAAACGTACAAGACGAGGGAGACCAATGAAGGAAGAAAGAGAGGAGAAGGTAAGAAACAGAAGGGAAAAGATGAGATGATGAAGGGATAGGAGAAGGAAACAAGGAGGCAGTAATGAGAAGAGGATGGAAGGAGGAGAAACGTGGTGAGGTTCAGCAGCATGTTTGGCCTCCTCGCTTGCTGGCTCGGCCTCTCTCCTCCTGGGCGAGAGGAATCGTAAACACAGCGTGGGATCACCGTAAAACAGTTCCTAAAAACACAATTTCAGTTTACTGACTAGATGCAGGAGTGCTGGCCTGGAGGCGCAGAGAAACTTGGAGGGATGGAGTCGACAATTTGGCAGATTCTGTACATTTATTATCTTGCCTCAGTTAAGAGAATATACTGCTGAGGTGAAAAGGTTTTTACAGCCGCCTCGAGTCTGTTTTGTTACCGAAAATATCATATAGTTATATACCAGCTGAATTCTGGGTCCGTTTGGTTCCATTCCCATAAATCATCCACTCCATATCAGCGCTTAAACACTCTATTTTGTCCACTGACATGTAATTTTTCCTGAATAAACTGTTGCTGCTCCTCTTATCCTAGCCTTATGTGTTGCCAATCTATCATACATGCTCCGTTAATGTCTCCTAATGCTCTCTTCTATTGTGCATTCGGTGTTTCTTTTCTGGGTTGCATCCCATCACTGTTTGTCCGCTGCAGGGACAGAGTTGGTCCATGGGCATCATTAAAATTTCATTTGATCTCAGAAAGCCAGATTACAACCTTTTCTTCAGTGAAATGCAGAAAGAATCTGCCTCTTTGCAAAAGTGTCCTCTGCTGTGAGTAAACTGTGCACTCAAGTTAACACTCCAGACTACACTGTGGTCTCACACACACACACACACACACACACACACACACACACACACACACACTGGTGGAATGCAGAGCTGTGTGTGTGTGTGTTTGTCTTTCCTGCTATTGTCAGACGGAGATTGATACCGCCTCTCTTTACTGACAGACGATTGTCGAAGCTTCCTGAACTAATTATAAAAAGCAACAACCCTGTCTGCCTGTCACTAATGTACTCCATCTGAATGCCCACTTGTCCGTCTGTTAAGTAAATCTGTGGTTTTTGTCTATTTTAGGCACATGAGACGAGTCAAAGCTGGCCCTGCAAGTTCACAACTATGACTATGTCTTACATCAAATAGATAAAATATGAAACGGGATTTAATGTAAATTAATTCAAAACAGAATGAGTTTAGCTGTGTTTGGTTTTCTTTGCAGAAGCAGAAGAAAAGACGGAGAAAAGACAGAACAGAGAGGATAGAGGGAGAGAAAGGCTGAAGGTCAGACAGAGAAAAGATACTAACATCAGTCACAACTTGCCTCCTATTGTCTGAGTGACCGGATACAGCATGTTGTATTTACACATACAGAGAATACACAGACATAAAAGGTGCAAGTGTAACATATAAATCAAGCCTGTAAGAATAAGCCCATCAAACACATCGCCTCTGCACGTGTGTGTGTGTGTGTGTGTGTGTGTGTGTGCGCGCAGTGAAACAGTATTCATGGACTGGTTGTGTTCTGCACAGGAAGTGGCAGCAATCCACTTCCTGTTCGGATGGAAATCTCATCTGCAGGGCGAGCTGCCCAGGGTGTTACCACACACAAACACACACACGAGCGCACGCAGGCTGGGGCACACATACATGGAAGAACAAACACACACACACACACACACACACACACACACACACACACACACAGAGTGCAGACCACCACCCAGTCTATTTCAGTTTGTCATGTATTGTCACCTGAGCTTACAGTAAATACAAACTCTTTGTTCTCAGCACAGCTCTGCTTAGGGGGCTTTTTCTTTGTGTGTGCGCTATTTCCATAAACCAATAACAACTATCCTATTAATAAATGCTATTCTTACACTGTGGCATCAAGTGGAAGGCCTCTCAGTTTGAATCATACACTACGACAGTATGTCATATGCTACATTTCCACTGCTCTGCTCAACTCTCTCTTGTTTGGTTTCTATTACCAAAACTTGTGGATAACACCTGTACTCCTTTTCGTAACCACCTCGATTGAGGTTTTATTGAGCTGATCCGACACTAGAAGGCCCACGGATGACAGAATCATTGATATCCTGCACAAAGAAATAAATGAAATAGCCACGTACGGTTCATTTTTAACTGCAGCCTGCAAAACTGACCAAGTGCAACAGTGTTTTTGATTGTTGATGAAAGTGTTCGGTAAGCATTGAGCTGAAGATGATGTTACAGCAGTGTCACTGTAGGTGTCGCTATGGTGATCAGCTAAGAATCCCATCTACACTATGGACCTGGTACCAAAACCATGCAGTGGAAATGAGACAATGCGCTTCCCACATCAATACCTCCGTCTATTTCAGGATTATTAGGAATTTATATACTTTTTTAAGGCTTTATTCCAACTTGTTATTTGATTAAAATGTTTTGTTGTTTGTTGCTTTGGCATCATTCCTATCAAGTATAACAGTTAACACAAATGTTGCTGTTATGACGGGGAGAGACAGCAACCACAGTGGAGTCCTGTAAGCAGCACAAATGAGAAACAAAGAGAAGAAACAATGAAAATAAAGAAAGTTTTCCTGTGAGACTAATTAAAAGACTAATTAAAAATATAGAGAGAGACAAAGCCGCCAAAAAAACACCATGTCTCGCTTCCAAGACTAAACGAGCATCATGAGATAATTACAATGCAGAACAATGTTTCTGGGTCACCATGTCCAACATGTTTGAGATTATTCCCAGCACTTATACAGCATATATTATCTATCAATATGCAAAGTAACTCAAAAGGTTATGGACGGTTTTTGACAAAATTTTCAGGATTGACCAGAAGTGGCCTAACTTAAAATTGATCAAATTTTGGTGGTGACGTTGAGTTGGATCCGATCACCACCACAATTTAATCTGTTTTAAGTTAGGCCACTTCTGGCCAAGCCTGAAAATTTCGTCAAAATCCGTCCAAAACTTTTTGAGTTATTTTGCAAACCAACAAACACACAAATAAACAAACAAATTTAATAAATAGTCTAAATAACCAAATGGCAAAGTCTATTTTGTGTACTTTTATGTTAATATAATTGATGTGACTTATTTTAAGAACTTGAGTGCAAAATGAACATCATCTGACCTACATCACAACAGAAATGACAGAAAAATATATGTAATTTCTTTCATCATATTGTCAAGCCCTAACAATAACTGCTGTTTTGCTTTTTTGAAGTGTCATTAATACCTCATAATGCGGGGTATGTTTCATGTTTTTACTGACTCATTACAGACACAAACAGTACGTGAATAAACAGACACTGCATGGACAAGATGGTCGGAGACAATAATTACCACAAAATAAAGCACACGTTTTATTTTTTTAAATCACATCCTCTCTCACACCACTTATGAGTGTCTGCCCATTTACTGAGGAGAACAAACTGTTTTAACTGGTAAATAAAGTCACAACACTCTCCTGAGATTTAAACTTAACCCTGGAGTGTGTTGCATAACAGCAGCAAACTTGACAGATAAAACATGGGCTGTTAGCACCCCCACCTTCCATCCCCAGTGTTTGACTAGACAGCAGTATCCAAACACAGGGACTCCTCACTACACTGACTTTACAAGGACTAATTACCGGCTGGCACCGAGAGCAGACAGATGGTAGAGAGAGAGAGTGAAGAGAGGTGGAGACGGAGCACACAGGGAGGAAAATGAACAGATATATATTGGCGTTGAAGTGTATGTGTGCGCTAGTTTGTGTACACAAGCTAATTTGCGTCAATAATTACCATCCACTCTGCAGCAGACAAAAGGAACTGCCTGAACATTACAAGCTGATGTCTGACGCCAGTCTCATTCCTCAGCTGACTCTCACAACAGGCGACATTTTTTAATATCAGGAAATGCCCCCTTTGTTGTTTCTTACATTTAGACTGATACAATGGGCTCAAGTGCTTGGTGATAAATAACAGAGGAGCTGGGTGGTTAGCATGAGAAGCTGTCAACAAGTCCTCCGAACTAAATAACAAGAGCTTTTTAGTTCACCGTTTTAGTTCAGTTTCACAACTTTCATTAGCAGAAGTGTTTTCAAGCCAAAAAAGCAGTCGAGGTTAGAAGTTGACTGAAACCAAAACAGATCTAAAATAGGAGGGCATCTGGTTTAATTCAACACATCTCACGCTAAAAACACGTCTCAAAATGGATTGCAATGCACTGTCACTGTCATGTTTCCAGCTTCTGGCATGTTACAGTAGGAAAATCAATGATGGCTGAATTCCCCTTAGCTGCTTCACTTTCAGGGTCTGAGATAACCTTTTACGCACCACTAGTGATTTTCAGACTCACATGCTGTATATTTGGGAATATTTCCATCTTGTGTCTCTTCACACATGCTGTGGCAATGCCTTAATACAAGCAGCAAGGGAAGGACGAGCAGATGGAGGCAATGTAACACTTAAAGATGCTGACTATTATAAAAGTCAAACAGAAGAATATGAAGATGGGTCAAGGCTGAATGTACGTGGCAGAAGACAGATGTTTTATCGGGAACATGGCAGCTCTTACTCAGTGCTTCTCTGAGTTTCTCATGTTTACTGTTCAAAGTGTTTGCGAGTCAAAAGCACTGCTGTAAATGCTGAAGTGCAAACAGAAGAAGAAGAATTTATTGTTTATTGGACTAAAATTGAGACTTTAATTAAACAGAATGTCTCTCCCAAAAGTAAAGTTCTTTTAAGGTTCTATTGTAGGCTCAGCTCTCCTTTGGTCCAAACCTGTCCTGTGGCTGCTGTTCCTCCACCCCTGCCCCATCACGCTCCTCCTCCTCCATTCTTTATTCAAGCCTTCTTCTCCATCCCTCCTGCCTCCCCCCCACCCCGCCCCGCTAGTTATTCATCCCTCTCCCCTTGCACCACTCTCGTTAGCCAGGTATAAATCTCCAGAACTAACCCAGTAATTTAACCCATTAGCATCTCAGATATGCGGGTGGCACCTAAATTACGACGGTGCAGAATAGTGATGCATGTAGCCCCGGCTGGTGAATTTACAACCTCTCGTTACATATTCAACCAGCATAAATCAAGCGCTCCCCACTGACACGGGGCCTTATGGGGAGGCACGGGCTGAGGTGGAGGGAAGTCTCAGAGAGGCGAGTTAGTTAATCATGTGGAAATAAGCAGCATAACCTAGATTCACACACACAATAATTTGAAGAAACACACATACATGCAGTTTTATGCTTGGATACACACCGACATGTGCACCCACAATAAACATGGAAGCTCATTCACACTCTTGCGTAAACACACGAGCGAACACAAACAAAATAAGGACACTGAATCTAACCACAGATGTTTTGTTTCAGGCCCGTCCCCGACCTTCCTTCTCTTCCTCTAACTCCTCCAAACACACACTCCGGCCTAACTGAGTGTTTCCGTGTGTTGATGGGCAAGACAAAGAGCGCAAGCAGCCATCACTGAGTGTTTGTGTGAAGGCTCCTGCGCCTCTGGTGTTATCTCAGCGCATGGTTTCAGCAGCAGCGCGGGGCGTCTAGTCATCTCAGCAGCGGTGGCAGCGACAGCGAGTGAGTGATAACTGTAGTAAAAGTGTAGTAAACAGCCTGAGTGATGGCGGCTGTCGGCGGGGCCAATTGAGCGTGTGACATCAGCCGTGACACATCAGCGGAGAAGCACAACGGTAATGACAGCATCGCCACGCAGTGCACTCGGGCTATCTGTTACTGCTTAACAGCCGCCACACGCACGTATACACAAAATGAACATATAGTCTCTGAAGGAGATAAATCTCTGACTTTCAGCTGCAGTTAGAAGCTGCAATTGTTCTAAAATAGCTCCTCTGTCATGAAAGGGAATTTTTCTTTATCTATCTATGTGTGTGCGTGCATGTGTGCGTGTGTGCGTGTGTGTGTGTGTGTGTGTACTTGTATATCTATCTACGTGAGAGCCAATTTTGACCTTGAGAGTGAGGATGTTTTTGGGAAGTTAGGATATTTTGGCCACGACTCACCTCCAGACAGACCTTCAAAGGCCAGTTTGAGACTTCGGAGGGTTTTTAAGGTTTTCAGTTGAGAATGAGGTTTAGGTCAAAGTAAGGGAATGCATTATATCAATGAGGGGCATCAAAGTATAGAAGTATGGACGTGTGTGTGTGTGTGTGTTGGGGAAAGGCCACTGGTACCTCAAAGCAGGGATGTCTTAGGTACGTAGATTTGGGGGTAGTTAGGAAGGTGAAAGGTCAGAAGCTTGGGTCCCTGGAGAAAGACAACAAACACTGCTCCTCCCAGAGGAAGAGACTCTGGCTATCATTATAAAGCACACACACACACTCTATATGCTGCAAATCATTATAAAATGTAGTCTTATAATGAGGTGGTCATCTTCTAAACCTACTAAAACTAATCCCCTGATGTGTCTCTCTCTCACCTACCAGCCTCCCATGAGACCCACTGACTGTGAGGGACTCATAATGAGACTCATTGGGAGACTCAGACTCACAACACATCTAAATGGAAAGTATGGGCCGTAGTTAGACAATAATAAATGCATTGTGCTTGTCTGGAAAAGAAGGTTTAGTAAACGCCACGTGAAGGGAAACATACTACTTCTAAACACACAGCTAAAGTAAACGCACCATATATTTAATGTTAAATTCCAAATATAGACTGAAAACTCATATAAAAGATCTGTGAAATTTCAGTGTTTCATCATTAGGAGCACTTTCTAAACTATAAATGTATATTATTTTATATTTTAAGATTAAAATATGACACGCTAGAACTGTAATCATCCCAATGATTCTTGCAAACATGCTGAGTGTGCATAGTAAAATAATAATATAATAGATCAATGAAGACAGTGAGGTTCAGGGATCATACACAGTAACCAGGACACGGTTTCTACAAAGACATGCCACTGTTTGTTTTATTTTTAAAGGAAGTATCTGCCCACAGCC